>VDFB02281492.1:418961196-418973925 GCA_007258455.2 Sequoia sempervirens
TACTGAAGCACTACAAAATCTACCTAAAGTGCTATTTCTAGTGGCACGCTACAAAATCCTACCGAGGCACTGTAGAATTGACCCAACGTGCTAAAACTCTCGCGCGCTACCCTTACCTACTGATGCGCTACATATTTCTGTTGGTGCGCTAAAAGTCTGGTGTGCTAAAACAGATTATTGACGCGCTATTCTGCACCGGCCGGGTGCTAAAATGCTAAAAACACGTGAAAACTGAACTAAAAAGTATGAGCATGAATTACGAGGAGGATTTGGGGTACGTACCAGAGGTCCATAATCGGCCGGACGCTGGTGACGTCGCACACGCTCGAGTCGGTGGGTGTGGTAAGGGATCGGCATCCTGATGCTCTAGCACTCTAAGGGTCTCTATCACAAGATTATCAAAGTCAAATGCACAAATGACTTTTAAAAATGACCTTTTGATCATTTATAGGTTATTTTTGTGGGATTTTCATGGGATTTATTTATTTTTCCTTCTGAGGAATTAACTCTCATCTATCGCAAGGGCAGTTTTGGACAATTTTGTCAGGAGATAAATTGTTTCTTCATCAAATCATCATAAAAATTCAAATATTTTTGAAAAATCATAAAAACATTCAAAATTCATCAATTTATCTCCCGTGGGGGCATATATCGCTATCATTTCAAAATTCAACATCTGGGACAAATCAGGGGCATATTTTAAAACTTTTCGTCAATACTGGCAGCTGAGGCAAAATCATTCTTTGAAACAATGCGTAAACACATCACTTCAAAGAGGGGCAAAATGTAGACACCTAAAAATGGTCTGGAGAATCTAATTAATTAAATATGACTTATTTGATTAATTAATCTTAAATTCATCTACTTAATCAATAAATAGAACATGTATTTATATTAAGTTCATTATTAATTTTCCATTTCATCATATTATTTCTTAATTAAATAAACAAAATTAAAAACTTTGTTTTATTTAATTATTATTATCACTTCTTTATATTTATCATAAATTAAATACAATAAACTTAAATAATTTGTGTTATTTAATTACCTCATCACATTTCTTCTTAATTAAATAAAGATATCCCAAAATCTTTTATTTAATTATCATTTTCCTTTTGTTTAATTTAATAAACAAACCCTATAGTTTGATTTATTAAATTATTTATTCCCCTTTTGCTAAATTTAAATAAATTTAAATTATTTAAATTAATGCATAAATCATTTACCACTATTCACTCACCAATAAAATTAAATTTTCAAAATCTAATTAATTCTACTGTCATTCACGGGAAGAGCTTCGGGGACAAACCTGCAGGAAGTCCTCTCAATCCTCTTCCAACCACCTTCCCTCTCATCTTGCCTGGTGTTTTCATGGGGAGAAACAATCCTCCATGATCAGCTCCATCTTCTCATCCCATGCAATTCAATTCTCTAGATTGAATCCTAGCCTCTTATCCCGTATCCCTGTGCAAATGTGCTACCGTGAAAGCTATAAATACAGCGCTTTGGCTGCAGGAAATGGATCCCAACTTGTGCAATCTTACTCTGCAGGTTTTCCAAGCATTCAAGCATTCAGCATTCATCCAGCATCCATCTAGAATCCATCAAGCATTTTAATTCATTTAAATATGGTTGTTTACAGTAGTTTCTTTCTCAGAAGCTTTGTTGTAGAATCATCTTAGTTGCATTATTAAATCATATAGCAATAGAAATAGTTTAATTCTCATTCTCTAAGTGTCATTTTAGCAATCAATTAGCTTCTAAAATCTGAGAGCAAGTTGATTAAAGAAATCTTTAGAGTTAGAGAGCAATAGGACAGATTTCTGAAGATTCTTAGTTTAAATTAGCTTAAATTTCTTGAATCTTAGATACAATGTCTTATTTAGAGGTGTAGAAGCATGTTTAGATGGTTTAACTCATTCCTACGCTTACACTATGGACCTTATCAGGCCACACCTAGTTCAAGTGGATGGGGAGATTCTGGTGGTTCATCCGGTTGCATCAATTCATTTGTAGATTTTCTCACAACAGACCATCACCTTGAGGACACTGCAACACAAGTATAAATATGCATCTCGATGTACGTTCATTTTATAAGAATTTTGATGGTTGTATATATCAAAGAAAATTTTGCAATACATTTTAACAATCAAATTGTTTGGTGTACATATGACACTAACGATGGGGCAATCATCTATTCCATGAGTACATACATCGACACCGGTAGTACTTTGCAACCCTTATGGGGTATTTTGATTTCAATTTTTAAAATTATATATGAAATCATAAATTATTTAACTTGATTTTTAAATTTATAATTGAATCACATATATGTTTGAAATATTTATGTTGGTTTAGGCGAGTCAATCGGCATCCACGTCGATTCCTCCTAAGGGATTGTCAAGCACTCCACTATCGGGTGTCATAGATCAGGGGCAGGTACATTCATATTGTAAATTTGTTTAAAGTTTACATTAGTATAGTTACAATTTTATGAGTTTTGAATTCACTAGATATATGAAATGCATGCATGTACACTTGTAAATATTATAAGCGTTAAATGTCTATGTACATGTATGTCTAGGTTGATACCACAATAAGAATGGGCATCGGGCAAACATTTGATGTTGCAACTACTCGTGAGGCCACTAATTTCTAGGTTGTTTACAAAACTTTCTACACAAAATGTGCAAACTTGAATATATTGTTATCACGGAATCTAGCAATGCTCGTTCCAGGGATAACCCCCCTACGAAACTTGTCTGTTTCATAGGATTCGTGAAGTTCAAGTACGCATAATGAAGTGATTTTCAAGCCACCTAAAAATGTGTTCCTATGTCTCGAATAGTCAATTCGATCATTCCCCCATGTTCGCCTCGCAAAGACCTTCGAAACAAGATCCTTCGCGAAGTCTCACTGTTCGTACTTAGTGAATTATGAAAAATGCAGTGGCACTGAAAAAGTGTGCTCCTGCCCTAAAGCCAAAATTGGCTAAGTACAAAAAGTGCAAGGGCGCTAAAATTTAGCACCCCTACATGAAGTGAGATTTTCTAAAAATGCAATAGCACTAAATTTTAGCGCCATTACACTTTTCTTCGCCACTTAAACTTTTTTATGGCCTTGGCACGTTTCTTCATGAATTTCGTGTTTTTCGTCAATCGTGCCACTTTTCATGCCTAAATTTATTGCTCAATTTGAGTTAGGTTTTTGATTTTCCTTTTCACTTAGAGGGTGTTTTAATTTGCCATTTTTCATTGTTATGATCTTTTGGCCTTCTTTTCTTCTTGCTAGGCAAAGTTCTCTTCAAACTGTAAAAATGTTTTTGAAGATTTTGCATCCTTCCTTCAGCACTCTTCGCGTTTTGTCTTGGTAAGTCGTTGTCTTTTCTTTGTCTTCATTCTTCTTTCTTTTCTGTATATGTTCTATGGTTTTACATAAGGGTTTTTATCTTTCTTTTGCTTTACCCTACGTCTTTTATCTTCCCACATGTTTCCTTGAGTATACCATTCGCGTGTTTTCATCTCACCCGCATACAATGCAAATCCTTGCGTTTCTTTTTCAATACTTTCTCCTTTCTTTCTTTCCAACATTTTTTGTGTTGACACTGCGTTATTCTTGTTGCCCTCTTCATATGTCTTGGTGCGCACATTGAAGAGATCTCTCATTCTCAAAGAAAGTTTTCTTTAACCCTTGAATGCATATACAATGGTATTGAAACAAGTCCCAAATCGCAATTTCAAAGCTTTCCATGAAAACAAAAAACTTTTCCAAGCATGAGCACCATTTCCATTCATCCTTACATTTGTTTTACCAGAAATATGCTCAAAATGCTGAAGCGCTAAAATTTAGCACCATGACATATTGAAACATGTCAATATTTTTCTAACTCTGAGAGATGTAAGGGTGCTAAAATTTAGCGCCCTTGCATCAAAAGTGAAATTTCCAGAGATGTAAGGGCGCTAAATTTTGGCGCCCTTACACTTTTTCCAGTTTTCTACAATCTTTTCCAGATGAGCTTCATTTTCGACCAGTGCACTCCTGAGCCTTGTTCCTTTCATTTTTGTGCATCGTTTTGCATGCCTTGTCATCCACTCCATGCTTTCCCATCCTCGTTGCTTGCTTCGCGCATTCCCATGTTTCCTAATGATTAATGTTTTTTCTGGCTAAATGAATTGCAGTCTCTTTTCAAAGATCGTCAAGTCAGAGTGATCAAAGTTCCAGTTGTTTTTGATGACTGCTAGTAAGCCTCCATCTTCTTTGAAAGAAAAAGGCAAAATGAAGTACAAATATCAAGGTGTCTATCCGCCGATTGTAGTGCTCTCCAAGGTCGAAGAGATAAAAGACACGGATTTTGGTCATCAGGACTTGGTTGATTTCGCAAAGCAAATAGAGACGAAGCCTCTTCCTGATTCAATGAGAGAAATCATACACAACAACCTTCATTTGGTGGCAATATTCCCTACAACTACACACAATACAGAGTTTTTTCTTCAGGTTGCATCTCACTACATCAGAGAAAGTAGGAGTGTGATCGATTCTTCCAGGCACGAGATTCTGAGACTCGACCCTGATTTCTTTGATATTGTCTTCAAGGTCCCTCATATGGAGAAATACATTGATATTTCTATATCAAAATCATAGGAGATCTTTGATGTTGATCCTAATAAAGCTAAATAGTTGATAAACAGTCAATGGTTAAAGAAGCCTAGATCATCTATTTCCAGATGGCCGAAAGGACTCCTGCGAAGTGACTTCAAGGATGATGTCAAAGATATGATCACATTTCTAAGCAGAGTGAAAGGCTTGCCAAAATCATCCACTTTTCACGATTGGATGTATGAATACATCAGAATCATAAGAATATAGAAGGTGCATATTGACTGGGGCAAACAAATCAGTGATGAAATACACGAGCAGTTGATCAATGCTCCTTCTACTTTGAAATTCTACATGACTTCTTACCTAGTGTACGCGGTGGCTGTAATGAGACAATTCCCAGGTCTATCTACAAAAGGGAATCGGATGATGGTACCTGTGTACATATATTTCTATCAATTGGAGCTGAAGGAAAGCTTTCATCACTTCAGATGGGTCACAGATGCTTTCTTTGCGCCTTTGCTTTTCAATTTTGATCCAGCTCTTGAAAGAAGAAGAGTATCTGATGAGGCTTATAAGGTGGTAAGTAAAGTTGGATGCATATTTCTTCAATTCCCAAAATTTACTTACTTGAGAGTAGGCTGCTATACTGGTTGTCCCTACATGCTACCACGTTATCCTTCGGATAAGTGGGTTCTCATGGAAACATGCAGACAGTTGATGTCAGTGCAAAAAGAATGAAGAAGCAACCACAAGCGTGGATTCAAGTTCCCACTGACCATCGGCTGATATACTATCTAAACTACACAAAAAGCTAAGTCTATTTATGCTAAAATGTAGATCATGACAATCAAGACCTACAGGTATAGGTTTGATTTTGATTACCGAGATGTCAGAAAAAGGTTGCAAAAGGGTCACCATCATAGGTACCATTTTGAGGACATCTGGGCAGATTGCATAGATAAAGAAGCCATTCACAAAATGGACTATTGCAAATTGACAGTTCAACAAATCAGAGATCTTGATATTGCTGACCTACCAGAGGATTTTGCGGATCCAGGTGATATCATGAATGTTGTCTATGATGAGCAAGAAATTGCTAAAAGGCTGTTGCCTGCAATACAATGGTCTAGGAAAGAAGTTACCAACATAAGAGAAAGGTTGAGGCCAATCCTAGCCAACACTGCAGAATGGTTCCATAAACACGGTTATGAAATGAAAAGTTTCAGAACAGACTCAGAAGGGGAGGAATCTGAAGTAGAAGCGCCAACAGCAAGAACTCCATGACAAAAACAAATCAGCGGTTGTTCCCACTTCTTCACGAAGAGGTCCTAGGATCAAGTTCACTGTTGGCAAGAAAGATACTTAGTCCATCCCAGAGACAGAAATCACAGAATCTAATCCATCTCACTCTAAGGGTAAAAAGTCTATTGTAGAGGAGGTAGATTCCGATGAAGAAGAAACTTCAAGTGATCAATCCGTTGAAGATGAAGATTCAGCAGAAGTAGACTCCGACGCAGAAGAGGTTCTAAAAGCGGGCAAGAGTCTGAAGAAGATTCTGAAGAAGGATCTGAAGGTGATTTTGAAGGTGAACCAGAATTAGAGAGACAAGAGGGTGATCAACAGGAACCCGGGCATGATCAAGAAAGAACTACTCCTGAGAATGTAGTTGAGGAAATTCCCAAAACATCATTGCCTGTGACTTCCAATGTTCCTCATACACCTCCAAATTCAAGAACTCCTCCACCTCTTGTTCCCTCATCACCTATTCCTACCACATGCATTCCTGTAGCATCAACCTCGCTTGATACTCCTTCAGTGACAACCATCCATACGGTTGATATACTGTCGAGCCCTCCATCATCCATTCCTAGCCTGTCTTCGCCAACGTATGATGTCACTTCTAAAAATGAATTCAATCATTTCATGAATGAGTCAATGCGTGATCAGCTCAATGTGTCAACTACAGGAGCGATGATGACAGACACTTCCCCGATTGTCACATTACCTATGGTAACTTTAGACATGACAATAACTTCAGAAGTAGCAATGGTGACTAAATTGATAGTGAATCCAGAAGCTCACACTTCCTTCCTTCCCCCTTGGCTAATATCTCAAGTGTTGAAGCGTAAAAATAAAATTGATTTCTCCGGAGGAGCTCGACCTTGAAGAGATAGTCCTTCCAAAAGCTAAAGGGAAGAAAAAGGCAAAGGTATACTCAAGGCTGAACATTGATAAGTCTGGCCACAAGTATGCGGAGATTGGCATACCACCAAGTGAAGAAGGTGATGTCAATATGGAAGACTACACGGTGACAAAGGTCTAGCTTGGTAAGGTTACCAATGAAAGTGCAAAAGCCGATGCGCAAGTCACTTTGGATATCTTGGCTAGAAGGCTGGATAAAGTAGAGCAAGCTTGCAACATGTACAAGCAGAGGGTAGAGCATTATGCCACTGTTTTAAAGAGACTTGCAGGTTCTCCAAGTAATGCACAACCGCTGACAGTGGTAAATATTGAAGACCCAGCTATCAAGAAAACTGAGAAGTTTGCCTCCAAAGGCAGGGTGTTGTATGATTTTGTTGAGAAGATCATTAAACATAGATCTCAGATTATAATGGTTGCAGACGAGAAAACTACCTTGTTGGCCAAGCTCACCACAGAGCTTGATAAAGAAAAAAGTATACATTCCTAGGAGCGTAGAGACATGGAAAAATGCCTGTTGTCATGGTCAGAAATGAAACAGGTAAAGCTCAGTAAATTGGTGGAGGTTGGGTTAATTCTTGACAAAGAAAAGTTCGTTGAGGTAAGAGAATCATTGAAACACAGAATTCAAGTGGTTCAATCTCTTACGGAAGATCTCCACCAAGTACAGGAAGATGTCGACGGACATCACGCCATTCTTGAAAAAGGTATCAAAGAGTTTCCTGGTCAACTTCTTGAGGAAAATTGTATCTTCTTGCCGGCCACAGAAATATCCCAGATCTTCAAGGAAGCCATCATGAAATTGATTGACAGTTCAGACTTCTTAGAAGCTTCACTGAACATCATTTGTGATACAAGGCTCACATTGGATAACCTGAAAATGCATCTTGACAGGTGCAAGAAGGTTCACTCATCTGCCATGAGATCGATCACGAGAATTCACACCATTGTGGATTACACTGTTGGTCCAGATGAGAATTTCATGTAGGAGACTAGGAGGAAATTTGAAGACCTCTGCGCCCAAGGCAAAGAAACATGAAGCAGCCCCCTATTCTCCAGTGTTAGACATTTCTGGTGCATCCCATTATGCATCTTGTAAATATTTCTTGACATTTTTGAATGTCTTTTTGTAAATTGTAATTACACCAAGTTCAAAGATGTAATATTTTGAAAACAAATTACACTTTGACTTTGGTCAAAGTTAGGTGAGATCTCCTAAAATCACTCACCTAACTTTTCTTAATTTTCTCAATCAGTTTCCTATTTTTGCTCATCCCTCTTTCTATATAATGTGAGGGATTTCCATTGTAAATTCATCGTTTAGTGTTTTGCAATGAAGTGCTGCCCTTTTTGAAGCAAATTTGTGAAAATTTGCGTTCATGCTTTGTGAATGGAATTTGATCAATAAAAAAGAGGATTGCAAGCCAAACTTTGCTTTGGATTCGATACTTTTATGAATTGATCTCATTGGTGGTGATTATCTTGAGAAATCTGAAGGACTCTAAGTGATTTATGTAAACTTTGTGTTGCATCTATTATTTAGATTTGCATTTGTGTTTTTTCTTATCTTTCGGTTGAATGATGTACAAGACTTTGTGCTTGTAATTGATCATGCTCTTGGATACTTTTGTTGAATGATCTATAAGACTTTGTCCTTGTAATCATTCATTCTCTTTGATAATTTGGTTGGATGATCTACAAGACTTTGTGCTTGTAATTGTTCATACTGTTCGAGGAATTGCTGCATCTAAGAAGACTTTGTGCTTCTAACGTGACAAACGGTACACTCTGCACAGATCCAACATTGATAAAGGTACGGAACAACTTTGTGCCTTCGTGAGCTTTCCCTTTTACTTTATTTGTTTATTGTTAATCACTTCTGGTATCTCTATGCTTCACTTTGACGAGATAGAGGTATTGGTATTACTGCTAGTTGATTGTTTAAAGTTGTTAAGAATTGTGAACTTCCAACAGTGAAGCATTGTAAACATATTCTCTGAAAAAAGAGAGAAGGATGAATGTAACACACCCCCCCACTTCCTAAGTTTTGTGTACATTTTGTAATTACATGTTTGTTTTACTATCGCTTATGTTAGCAGTAAGAAGGGCACCTCCCCTTTCCGAGAGGAGAGATTTACATCTCACATAGCTATGGCTGAAGTTCAAGTTGTGTAATCTATCGAAAAGATGATTACATAATTTTCACCCAACATATATATATATATATTAACCTAATTCAATTGTACATGCTTTAATTTTGATCTTGTAGGACTTTGTTAGTGGAACTTTCAGCCCTGACCTAGACATAGTTACACCACCAGGAGGACATGTAGTACAGGCTCCAGATCAAATGGTAATTTAATTATTTTATTATATTTAAAGTCAATTATAAATTTTAAATTAAATATATACATAATATGAGATTTTTACATATTCTTTTTCTTTTATAGCATGAGACACATCTTGTAGTTGAGCATGTACAAATAGGTCCTAGAGAAGAGCCTGGTGCACAACCTCGGAATAGAGTACAATGAAAATATGATAAATTATAAATTAAATTTAATTAAAAAAATTAATTGTAGAGTTGTACATCTAATTTCGAATTTCTTTGTCTTGTTTATGTAGATTGATTTAGAGAATTTAGAGGTTGCTTCAGGTGCACCAGAGCATCCTGATGTAGATATGACAGTAATTTAATTTTATGATGGATTATAAATTAAATTGTCATTAAATCATTTTTCATTGTCTTACATCTGATTCCATCATTCTCTTGTACAGAGTGTTTTAGGTCATCCACATAGTCTACATGGTGTGAAGAGGTCTCTTGATTATAGAGACAGTACATGACCTAGAAACATGTGATTTTATGTGTTATATTTGTTTATTTCATGGACTATATTTCTTGTTTCTCATGTACTCTATTGGATTTTATTTCATGCACTTAATATATTGGTTTCATGCACTTAATATGTTACATAAATTATGGACTTTATTATTGTTTGAAATTTTAATTTACACATGTACATTTATGCATTTTATGTTCATAGTCAAGAAATTAATATAGGACATTAATGTGAAATTTAGTGATCTCATACATGATATTAATATAGGACATTTTAATATTTATACTTTGCAAATTTAGTGATTTCATACATGATATAAATGATATGTACATTCAATAAATAGCGATAATTACTCAATGAACTTATTCAATTCACATCAATCAATAATTAGTCAATAAATCATAATTTACAAACAAAAGCAATCTATTTATACACCAGAAAGGATAAAATTTTAAGAAATAAACAATACCATAGAAGATTAGAGAATAAAAGCATTAATAAATTCTATAAATAATATCTAACATTAATTTATAAGTTGTCAAAACAAATAATGACATCTTAAGGGGATGTCTAAAGGGGTCATAATAGAACGTCTTAAGGGGATGTCTTAAGGGGTTATAATATGTCTTAAGGGGATGATTTAAGGGGTCTTAAGGGGATGTCTAAAGGGGTCATAGTAGAACATCTTAAGGGGATGTTTTAAGGGGTCTTAAGGGGATTTCTTAAGGGGTCTTAAGGGGATGTCTAAAGGGGTCATAATAGAATGTCTTAAGGGGATGTTTTAAGGGGTCTTAAGGGGATGTCTAAACGGGTCATATTTGAACGTCTTAAGGGGATTTCTTAAGGGATCTTAAGGGGATGTCTAAAAGGGTCATAATAGAATGTCTTATGATGTCTATAATGCACACATCTTTAAAGGGATGTCTTATAATAAGTATTAGGAATTTCTTAAGGGGATGTATTAAGGGGTCATAATACAACGTCTTAAGGATATAATTGATTTAACAATAATGTATGCATGATATTTAGTGATTATACAATTAGACATAAAGTTTCAAAGTAGGAAAACATGCACATTTAACAAAAAAAATATATAGAATATTGATTTGATACATAGAAGTACATAGAGTATGTTTAATTCTATAAGTATGTATGTACATATATATCATCTCAAAACAATGTTTACAAATTTTGGATATGCCATCTCAAGAACATCTCAAACTCATGGCTAGAATGTAGTAGGTCTTCACACCACCTGATATCAAAAAGGTACAAGCAATATCAATGAAATCATCAAAACATACATATTTTAATTTATATAAAACTATCTATATGTACAGAACTCAAGTACCTGCATTTAAAATTATTCCACACATGTTTGTAGGTTGAATCTAGGCACCCTCTCCTTTTTGTTTCAAAGTATGAGGATCAATGCAATGATGGCTTAAGGATACAAAAATGACAATAAATCAATTTTAACTATTTATGTCCAAGCAATATCAATATGTAATCAAAACATGTATTTAAATATAGTTTAACTGATAATTACCTGTTTTTACCAAGCATTCCATGTTGTCTAGGTTGAATTTGCATGGACTAGATCCTTTTTGTGATTATGCCTTAAGGATATATAAAAGAACAATTTAAATCAATTTCAACTAATAACACACTTGACCAATGTCGAAACATGTATTTAATGTATTTAAAGGACAAAATAAAACTAAAACTATATTTACCTGTATTTACTTAATCCATTGTACCATCTGCATCCTCTCTTTTTTGCAATGCATCTATGATTGCCTCATGCTCTTCCATAGAAATTGACCATAGCAATTTTTTTGAAGGTCTTCCATGATACCACTCTAGTTTTATATTTGTTGCCACCACCAAATGTGAATAATGCATAATCTTTTTATGTGTTTCATAGTCTTCGAATGTAGGTAGTTCTTTCTTCTCAACTCTTTTCGTAGCCAAGTGCCAACAACCACCACTAATCCTATTGGAAAACATGTTCAAAAACCATCATCAAATAAGTTCTCAAATTTTTCTTAAGGGGATCAAAGATTTGTTCTAAAAAATTGCTTAAGGGGATCTAAAACTTGTTATCAAAATTTGCTTAAGGGGGTGTCTTAAGGGGATCACCATACCTGTTCGATAATGAAAGCCATCATCATCTTCTCAAGTTGTTATTAACTTATGTTTATTTTCCACACAACGAACCAACCAATATTCTGTTTTCTTTTCATTCCCCTCAGGTGCAATAATAGCATACACATGTCTTGCCAACAAAATTCAATTTAATAACTTGTGCATATCCATATAAATAATTTAGTATTACAAAAAAACTTAATAAAGTGAAATAAATTGAATTAAAATTACCTTCTTGTACAAGGTCTAAAACACGGTCATAATCTTCAGATGCAAACAGTTGATCATTTTCTTCAATAGTTCTTTCATATTGATTATGTGCTTCTGCAGGTGTCAACGATCTTTGCTCCCACTATTCAACCCATTTTGTATTTTCACGTGCTTCCCAATCTCCTGAGATACAAAACTAGAAAAAACATGCAAGCTCCCTTGTCCAAATAGTCCATGTGCTTGCTATTGCACTCCTAAATGAATGTCATTTAGTAGATCCACTGATTGTCTCACAATCAGCTCTAGGTACAATGTTCTCTTCTTCCACCAACCAAAAAAATTAATGAACTGTAGAGTAATCACTCAAACCAGGTGTAGATAATCTTCTATTACACCAATCCACAATCTCACGTGCATCTTCAAATTTTACTGAATCCTTGAATTTTAATTATTCTCTAGCAAGAATTCTTTTGACCATACTAAGCTCCATCATGTTCTCCTTTACCATGCCCGGCTTCAAAAACTCCATATATCTTTGGACATTAACTTCCTTATGAACCCTACTTAACCAATAGAACATTTGACCATTCTCGAACTAACCCGTACAATTATTTAACCATATGAGGTGTTCTGTCATCTGGATTCCTCTTTCTCTTAAATTTCTATAAAATATACTAAAATAGTATTGAACAAACTTTGACTAGTGTAACCGATTGTCACTCAAATAAAA
>VDFB02281492.1:418974025-419039061 GCA_007258455.2 Sequoia sempervirens
AATTTAGATTTTCCAAAATTTCAAAGAAATTTATAGTCTTCATTCTGTCCTTCATCAATTTCCAGGTGCATTCTTTTTGTTTAGCCTTTTTATCTTGTTATATATTGCATTTAATCTATCTTTTTGCATATCACATTGTGTTTTCAAACATCTTGCATTTCATTAGTGTTGTATTAATAACTCATTAATTTTATCAATTATTTACATTTAGGACATTTCATTTTGGCATATTTCATTCATACTTGCATTAGTCTTGAGTGGGGACATTGCATATTTTGGCCTACCTCTCTCCTTTTAGGTGAAAAATCCTAGAAGTGCTAGAGAGCCTTGTGGGTACCAAAATCAATGTCCACAACTCCTAATACCATTCCATTAACCTCTAATAGTTCACACTATATTTTTTTATCCCATTCTATCCCATCCCATTAATCTATTCTAGTCCATCCTATGTTCCATTAACCCCTTCTATTCCCATCCAATTACCCTCTCTTATTTCACCGTATGTTCCATTATCCCAGGCTCTTGGTCTTGTCCCATTATCTTCCCCTAATTCACCCTATGTTCATTTATTCCCTCCTAATCACATCCCATTAATCTCTAATAGTTTACCCTATGTTCTACGATCCCCTCTTGGACCATCCCAGTAATCTCTACTAGTCCATTCTATGTTCCATTATCCCATTCGACTCCCATCCCATTGTACCCTCTATTATTTTACCATATGTTCCATTATCCCCTCTTGGTATTTTCTCTTTATCCCTTATATGCTATACTACCTCCATCCAAATTTTATCCTATACACATATTGTTACAAGAAATCTTTCCTTCCACTCATTATTGACCAACTCTCTTCTCCATTACTGCTACACACCTCAACAACCAACTTCATGTGCTATTGTAAAACCCTAGATCCCTTTGAAATCTATAGTTAGTAACATAGTAATCCTCACTTAATTCATGTGAACTTCATTGTGGCATTATCACTATGTTTCCAACATGCCCTCATTAACATCACTCCATCATCATATATAATTTGAATCTCAGTGAGCACTGAACTTTGGCATTTGCAAGAGTCTAGACTATCCCAGTAGACTTAGTACTTTCACCATTCTATGATCTATAAGCAATATATTGTAGTCTCAACTAAGGCCAACCATTTACTCTTTCATTCAAGGTCACTACCACCAATAGGGATTGTATTGTTGCATAGACTGCCATCACTTCCCAAAGTTTTCTTAACATTGTGTTTCAACTTCTTTCAACTATCATTGATATTTACCATGTATTGATTTTTGTTATCACTATCACCATTCTTGACTAGCTTCCTTCAAAAGCTTGGGTAGTGTTCCTTCTATACAATCAAGCATATTGGACTTTCAATGCCTTTTCGGATTGTCATATTTTGAAAAAAGGTGATTATATTTAGTTATTTTTCTTTTTTCTTGAAAAGACTTCATCTCTTGGTAACTTGACTAAAAAAATATTTTTCCCTTTCTGCTAGGAGAAGAATGTTGTTTCAAATCACAATCTATAACCTTTAATGTACCTTTTATGGTGCACTATGAATGTCCATTGTAATGTGACTCATGAAGATTTTTTTCTTCTTCCTTGCATCCCTTGTATCTGCTATCAGCACTTAACATTTCTCACTATTTCTTCAAAAATTACTCCTTTTGACACATGAACTCTATCCCTTCATGGTGGATTAAAGGTTTTCCTCTTGATTTTGGGGTATTGTATCTATTTGTCCTCTTCATAATGAACTTTCTATTCTTTATTGATATGGTTGACTGTCCATTAGTGCATAACTATTGCCCTCATGATTTTTTATTTTTCTGACCTTTTGTCTATACAGTTGTTGCACTCATGATGCATGAATTTTCTATATTTTTATCTATGAAGTTGTTGCACTTTTACATTTTTATTTTATGCTCATTTATGATATTCATATTGTTGCTATTTTCATCTTCATTTGCTTATCTTTTCATCTTGGTATGAAAACTGTGATTGCCTCCCTCTATACACATGTTATCTTTTGTGGCATAAAGGACTATTATTGAAGGTCTGAAATTTCCCTTTGTCCTTCATGAAATGATTTTTCTAGGTCTTTTCAAAATTCTTCCCCTTGGCTACTAGCAAAATTTGAATCAGAAATTCCAAATTTAGAGCATATCATTAAAGAAAGATAGTCAATGTATCCATGTTGTGCTTTTGATACTCCATTTGAGTCCCCAAGCATGTACACTATCATAATACATTCCATCTTCCCTTTCTCTGTAGTGATTTTTGCATTGATTCCCATGATCCTACATCTTGTTCATGGCATTTCATGCATACTTTAAAGAGTTGCTACTATATTTTACTCATTTCCAATTATTGACACTATATGCTCCATTGTTATGTAATTTATTACCTTTATCATCATTTAGGACTATCATATCTTATGTTGATGAACATTGTCATTTTTAACAAAACTTACCACTGCAAATGACTTAAGTGCAATTCTTCATTTCAACTACCCTTTACTGCCATGAGATGACTATCCTATTTATGTCCTTTCTTCTTGATCACTTCCCATTAGTAGACCTTCCCTTGTATTTTATGACTATTTTTTAGCTTCCTCTTGATCTACATCTAATATCCTATGTCACTTGGCATAAGCAATGCCCTTTTTAAACCCTACCCTTCTCTTGAATGTGGTGTCATAATGACTAATATTTTATTCCTTGCATGAGACTTTAAGGTGAAGACCTACTACCTTTTAACACTGTCCTCTTTTGTTTTCATTTCCATTTATCATGCAATGCCTTTTTTCCCTTGTGTGATGTTCTTAGGATTGTCATACTTTATGGGATCTATCAAGACTTGACTGTTGTCCTTTCCCATTTATGTTTGGTGGTTACTAATATGCTCCTTTGCAAAGTGAATAGCCTTTATGAGAGATTGGTGTGCTTGTATCAATCACTACTATGCTTAAGAGAGAAATCTACCACTTGGTTTCTTGTAAAACCAATTGACAAGAATCATTTGAATTCAAACTAAATTTATCTCCATTTCTTGCATTTGCAAAATCACCACTGTGTGTTCTTATAATGCCTTCATATGCATAAAGGGACTACCTTCTTATTTATATAACTATCAGATTTGTTGTTTCATTTTCAGATGTTGACATCATATAGCACTGGCGATGTCGATGGCACAATGGACCATGGAGTTATAGCAACAATAGCCATTTTTTATCCTTTGAGAGGTATGTAATAGATTAGTCAATTTGACATTATATTTTCTCTTTTATGGTCTATTATTGAAAATTTTCATGATACTTGTATGTAGTTTAATTTATATCTTGATGGTTGCTACAAGTAGTTGTCACTCCAAATCATGGGCGTGGTAATGTTGTAAATGTGCATGGTGACTATTTGTATGCGGTAAGTGATTTTTTTTATGTCATTCCACAATTCAATTTCTATGTATTAACATCCATACTTTTTATTGTATCAGTTGCAACTCCAGAGGAGTGAAGAGAGGAGGACTAGTGAGCATGTTCAAAAGACAAAAGAACAAACAAGCACTCCATCTAGCTGACTGTTGAAGGTAGGATGGGATATTTTTCCTTCCCCTAGATGGAAATGACTATGTATTAGGGTTGTTTGTTGTATGCCTAAGAGGAATTTTGGAACAAATGTTTTGTACTATCAATACATGTGACATTTTATGTCTATATGGCTCTTTTGTAATAAGCATGTATGACTTTATTGGATATATTGAATACTTTTATCAACATATATCATTGTATAGCCTTACAGCTTTTTGATTAAAGTAAATAATATTTTACTAATGCATTCTTGAATTATGTTATCATGTGTATTGTCTAAATTTTATGCTTGAATATTGTAGGCATGGGTTTTGTTTACATCTAATACTTAAATAATTACTATTGATTGCTCAATAAGCTCCATCTCAGGCATATTGTGTAAATAAGCTCCATTCTTGGTGGTTTGTATCCTTTGCAATGCTTCCATTACTTGTGCTTCACTTATTCACATGTATGTCTCACTTATTGACGTGTATACTTTACATATATCACATGTATTCATTTGTATTCTTCTTGCTTCCAATGTATAATTCATGTGTTCATGTGTATTCTTCATGATTCATTTGTATACTACATGTATTTGTGTGTATGATTCATGCTTCTTGAGTTCTATTATTTTCTAGTGGTTATTTGTGTGTGTTTGCATGAAAAAATATCATAGCAAAATGTATTGCTTTTAATTCATGGTTGAGGCTGGAATCCAACAACTAATGGTTCTGATTCTAAAGCTTAGCAATCATTACATCTGCATCTATAGAACATGTGGATGTTTGAAAGCTCACGGGCATATATATCTACCTTTATGAACTTGTATGAACACATCAAAACCCATGATAGTTATTGATCCAACCAACAATTTATTTACATCTATTCATATCGCAACACTTGACTTCTCATTAAATGAAATCAACGCACATGTTAGTTTTAATGATATTATGAAGATATTATATATGTATGAACAATAATATAAGCTTGATTTTTGGATGCATCACCTAGTGCAGTTATCACATTTCTCCCATAGTCATCATTTAAATAAGTTAAAAAACCTCCTATTTTCTATGTGTGAAATAACATGACAAATCATTGGGAAACATGGTCCTATAACTTCCTCCACATCATTTTTTATAACTCTAGAGAACAACGAACCGTACATCAAGGATATTGAATATCTAGATCCAATGTTTCACTAGTAGGCTGAGTTTTGCACATCAGCAAGGGTGCACTATTTAGTGACAACAACTCTGATTTGGACTCTTAAAGGGATTGACTGAATTCTTGTAGTTTGAAGTGATTCCAGCATGTTTTGACTTCCAGCAAAGAGGATCATAACATAAACATACCATAGACATGTTGGAATGATTGGTTTCAGACCACTGAGTTACAAAACAAAAGTTGCACCACTTTGTAACTTTACTGCTTGCATTTGACAACTTTTCCTCAATGAAGAATCAACACGGAAAACACCTCCAAGATAGAAAAAATATAGAGGGATTATTGTATAGAGGGCTAACGTGATCCCACTTAGTCTTATGCGATGAGTTTCATCATGGTATCAGAGTAATAGTCTATCAAGATTGTAACCATTTTTCACTTTGGATAAGGGATTAAGTGTTGAGCATTATCAAAAGTGATTTGGTGTGTAAGATGTGAAGAAGGACCATGTTATGCCTAGTGGAAATGCCATTTGGACCGCATTGGAATGAATTCAAAATCGAATACATGATTCTATTTCAAAGTTGGGCTACTTTGCAACTTTACATTTCTGCGTTGATAATTTTTTCCCTCAGCTGAAAAGTTGTCACCAGCAGAATGCCTCAAGAGATATAAAAACCAAGATAGGCTATTATATGGATAACTCAAGTATATCCTTTGATGATGGTTCTGAATACATCATGGTGATGATATGACTTGGTCGGGTGCATCCTTGCTTTGGACTCTTAAGGGATTAGGTTGTGGTTGGTCAATGGATTCAAAATGATTCTGTTGTTTTGGATATGAAGAGGGACCATTACTAGCATAAACATTACCCACATTATGTTGATAATTTGGAACAAATCTATTTGAATTACAGTTGTAGAATTAAAGTTGCACCACTTTACAACTTTAGACTGCTTGCATTTGACAACTTTTTCCTCAACTAAAAAGTCGTCACCATAGGAAAATTCCTCCGATATAACAAAGATCCGGAGAGGTTATTGTAGAGGGTCCCAACATAATCTCATATCCTTAGATGAGAAGTTTTTAAGCATCACAGTATTTGAGTAACAACTCATCAAAGATTGCAACCATTTTGCACTTTGGACTCTTAAGGGATTGAGTCGATTGAACATAGGTCGAAGTGATTTAGCATGTTTGGGTGTGAAAGAGGACCATTAATAGTGTAAACGTACCCATTCAGACATGTTGGAATAGTCTATTTGGTCACACAAGTTACAGAACAAAAGTTGCACCACTTTACAACTTTACATTGCTTGCATTTGATAATTTTTTCTTCAACTGAAAATTCATCACCATGATAAAATTCCTTTGAGATAGCGACTAAGAGAGTTTATTGTAGAGGGTCCCAACATTATCCCATAGCCTCAAACGAGGAGTTTATAAGCATCACGATATCTGAGTAACAACCCATCAAAGATTGCATCCATTTTTCACTTTGGACTCTTAAGGGATTGAGTCGGTTGAACGTAGCTCGGGGTGATTCAGCATGTTTGGATGCAAAAGAGGACCATTCCTATCATAAATGTACCATCTGGGAAATTTGGAATAGTCTATTTGGTCACGTGAGTTGTAGAACAAAATTTGCACCACTTTACATTGTTTGCATTTGACAACTTTTTCCTCAACTAAAAATTTGTCACCACGGAAAATTCCTCCAAAATAGAAAAAACCAAGATATTTTATTGTAGAGGGGCCCAACGCAATCCCATAGCCTCATACAAGAATTTTCTAAGCACATGGTATCTGAGTAACAACCCATTGAAGATTTGCAGCCATTTTGCATGACTTTGGACTCTTAAGGAATTGAGCCAGTTGAATGTAGATCAGAGTGATTTGGCATGTTTGAGTGCAAAAGAGGACCATTCCTAGTGTGAACATACCCATCCGGATGCATTGGAACAATCTATTTGGTAACATGAGTTGTAGAATGAAAGTTGCATCACTTTGCAACTTTACACTACTTGCATTTGACAATTTTTCCTCAACTGAAAAGTCGTTACCATGGGAAAATGTCTAGCTAAGATAGAAAAAAATTAGATAGGTTATTATAGAGGGGTCCAACATGAAAAAATAGCCTTAAACAAGAATTTTTTAAGTGTCATAGTATCTAAATAACAACTCGTCAAAGATTGTAGCCATTTTGCACTTTGGACTCTTAAGGGATTGAGTCGGCTGAACGTAGCTTGGAGTGATCGAACAACGTGTTTGGATGTGAAAGAGGACCATGCCTAGCATAAATTTACCCATTTGGATGTGTTGAATAGTCCATTCGGTCACACAAGTTGTAAAAAAAAATTTACACTACTTTGCAACTTTATACTGCTTCCATTTGACAACTTTTACCTCAACTGAAAAGTCGTCACCACGGGAAAATGCCTCTGAGATAGCAAAAACTGAGAGAGTTTGTTGTACAGGGGCCCAACACAATCCCATAGCTTCAAATGACAATTTTCCAAGCATCATGGTAACACGACTAATGACTGACATAACTTTAATCTAAAAACCCTTGACATCAAAACTATAACATTTGGTTTTTAATGTTTATTAACAATAGTTTAAAACTACCACAAAGGAATACCATTTGAAAATTTTTGAGTAAACCATTATGAATGCATATTGGCCAATGAAGTTTAATTACATGCTTAAATTGTGTGACCAACCTAGTGCCTCAATTAAATAAGCTAAAAATTACTAAAAATCTATTTATTACCATGTGTAAATCCTTCAAAAATCTAAAATCTCCTTGCTTCAAATGGGGTGTCTTGGAAACATTCATTTGGAAGTCCTTTCCATTGACCTTTTGACTCTAATTGCAAAAGTACAAACTTTTAATGACTTTTCCACTTTTCCATCACTTAAGTTTGTTATTTCAACTTCACTTTAACAAACACACCAAAAGGAAATACTTTTCAGCTATGTAGGATTTTTGGCACTTGATCATTTTCAATCATGGTCTGATATAAGAGGGATTCATTGCACACAGGTCTCTCTTTGCTCAAGAGATCACCAGGGAAAAAACTACCCTTATCCACCTCAGAATAGTAAAATGACAAAGAGCCAAAACCGAGTTATACTTCGAAGGAAATAGTCAGAGATCCTGAGAGAGTTAGATTAGAGGTTTCCTATCCCAGAAGAGAAAGCTCTCAACCAGAAGATGTCAACGTCATTATAGGATGCCAACGCGGCATGCTATCATCTGGAAGACACACTGGCATCCTAAGCAACAGACAACTTAGGAGCTCAACAAATAGAAGGAAATCCAACTTACAGACTCAGGAGTGATCTAAATGAGGTTATTTAATTGACCAGAAAACCAAATGCTAAGGGAAATATTACGATGCTTGGAGAAAGCTTACCCTTTTTTTGGACACTATAGTCTTCACTTCAAGCTAATTTTTGTGACCTACACAAAAAATATCAAGGAGAAAGTTTTTGGGTGGTTGTATAGGGGCCTGCCTCAGTCAGACCTCGTTTTAGTGTTCCCACCTCCATGGACAACCAAGTTAGAAAGGAATGCTAAAGTAGTAAATAAGTGTGTGGTGAAATCAATACCCACTCAGGGGTAGAACCTGCACCACGATAAGCATGTGGTGAAAGCAATACCCGCTCAGGAGTAGAACCCACACCACGATAAAGTAGAAAAATGTGTGTAAAAGGAAAGTGAGAGAGGAAGAGAGAGTGTTACCCACATGGGGTGGGCCCTCTCAAAGCACCTACAAGACTGTCTTGTTGGGTCTTGGTTGAAACCTCTGTCTGGGGAACTCTCAGTTTAGCATTCTTTGCTTATGAATGCCTACTATCAAAGGGAGGTCTCAAAGTTGTGAGTAAAATAGAATGAGAGCTTAGGTGTGATGTCTAGTCTTCCAACATAAATGAGGAATTGAAAAGAGATTTTTATGCTTGCAAAGGGTGTGAAATTAGTTACTTTTAGGAATGTGGCAGGGACCTTATCCACAGGTCAAAACAGTGGAAATCCCAACTTAGTGGTTTGTCATTAATGTCTTGGGGTTATTCATAAGTACCAGGCATAAGAAATGCAAATATGAGTTTTCCCCTAGATTGCAGTATGTGATGTGCATTTGAAGGTTCCCCTAGTGTTCAAGCTCAACAAAAAGCATTTGAGCGGTCACCAAAAACTATTGAAGGTCCTAACCTGCAAAACTTGAATTTTAGGTCAACCTTGAAAAATTAGAAGAAAACTACCACGAAGAGAGGAATGATCAAGAAAAAAATTGTCGATTCAGAAGAAAAATATGATCAAGAGATGACCTTATGCCCCCTCCTAATTTTGTCCCCAGCTCAGTGGCGAAAATTTAGGAGAAACCGAGAGGCCACAAAGCCTAGGAAAAAATGGGCCCCACAGGGCCTATATATACCTAGGTGGGCCCCCAGAAGGGTCATTTTCACTATTCACCATGAGCAAATCATTGACTTTTGTGAGAAAATTCAGCAAAATTCCTAGCAGGAGAGAGTATGAGGAGCTGAGGTTGGAGCAGCTATTCCAGGACATCGCTGAGGCCACGAGGTGGACTAGGTAGGCCACACACTCTTTTTTTTTTATGATTTTTGTGCATTTTTTAATATTTTCCCATCAACGAGGTGCACAGGCGTATTTTTCGTGCACCTACGTCTCAAAAATGCATTGTTGTCCACAATAAGTGTTGTTGTCTCCAACGCAAGCTATTGTATTGGAAATGCATTGTCATCTCTGAGGTGACCATAGCAGTAGAGGGTGTATGCACGGCGCATAGATGTCTACACATCACGCATAAGTCTTAGTAATTATTTTCAATTTTTTATATAAAATGTCGATAGTCTAATTTAAAAATTTCTTACTTTTTGGCAGGAGTGCCTGAAGATTCAAGAGCATCTTAGAGGGCAAGTATTTTGACTAGTTCGTGAAAAGAGGGACCGCCTGTCCGAGCACGAGGTCACACTCTTGGACCGTGTCAGTCTCTGGCATGTGTTCACCATGCCAGAGATGAGATACCATGAGCGGATGTTGACAGCCCTCATGGAGTGGTGGGATGCCACTATGTCATCATTCTAGCTACCAGTTGGAGAGATGACCCTTACTCTTGAGGGTGTCTATCAGATCCTCAAACTACCCATCCATGGACGGCGAGTGGCCCTGGATGACACACGATCAGCACGAGAGAGATCAGAGGGTGTTCGCTACTACACAAGGAGGATGGACAGTGGTGACAGAACGAGCCACATCTATACACATCGGTATGACCAGGAAAGGACCATAGCTTCATTGATTTGCAGGGTTATGGTCGTGATCGTCGCTTTCCAGATCATGATTCATGAGCGAGGCTCACACCTGCATGGGGGCCTCGTCAACACTATCAGAGAGATGGTGAAGCACAAGACCATCTTCACCTAAGGGCGCAACATGCTTGCACATCTCTACCAGGAGCTAGGCCAGTACGCGCACTATGAGTATTGTAGCCTGATAGCGTGCACACTTTTATAGGTGTGGGCCTTTTCCCACATCATGGGCACTTGATCGGTCACCTTCCCATAGTGATGTCCATATCAGGTCCCCATGGCCCATTGGTATGACATGACGGGCCAGTGGAGGTTTGAAGACCTATAGTTTTGGCGGATATAGTTTGACACCCTTATAGCAGATAGGTTCCAATGGAGACCCTATCAATTTTTTCAGGTGTGTGGATGAGAACAAGTATTTGAGGAACTTGTTGTGAGATCAATTTTTATTAGACCTAGGGATTTTGTTATCATACCCTACTACTCCAGTCAAGTCATGTGACAACATGGTTGACCACAGACTATACCACCAGATGTGCCCACCTATACTAGGGCCCATAGGAGTGTGGTGAGGGTTGGGGACTGCCCTTGCCCCACGATTACAATTATTGTCCCATCTAATGATGATGAGCCCAACCATGATATACCACCCATATCACTAGGGGATAATGTTGGTTTGGCAGTGGACTTCACACGGTGGTGGGAGAGGCATCATCATGCCCCTATGTTCAGTGAAGGTGCTCTATGAGGGGACTCTGGTCCATAGGGAGACTTACCAACCCTGCCACTATAGGATAGGAGAGGTTGATAACAGGCCAGGGAGGATGAGGAGGAGTTGGCACCCCAAGAGGAGGAGGCAATGCTACTGAGGTTGATGCAACGGAGGAGGTTAGATCCCCCACTGGCTACCCCCATCTCTTCAGCACCACCATCTTCCACTATAGTTGCATCGCTTGTGACACCAAGAGTAGCAACCAAGATAGGCAGTGCAGGTCCTAGCACTGATCCTCAACCTGACCCGACATGGAAACTAGGGGATCCAGGTATACGTGATTTATTGTTTTATGTTTTGTACTTCCAATTTTCTAATATATGTATCTTATATGTGTCATGTGATATTCATGCATTTCCTTTTTTTGTGGTTGTAGAGGATGCATAGAGATGGATTGGGCTCATAGCTCAGTGTATATCAGAGGTCTCCCTTGCCATACAAATTCAGGGGTCAGTCCTTGAGGCGTATCGGCTGGTGTCTAAGGGGCATCATGCCCCCAGTTTTGAGTTGGTTGTATGCATATGGACTGCATATGAGCAGCAAGGTGCAAAGATCATCCAGCTTACTACAGAGTTGCGACCGTGTGAGGGCAGCACGACTAGTTGTCAAGGGAGCTATAGACAGCACTTACCGAGTGATACATGATAGTGAGGAGGGCTGATGCCACTAAGTAGGCATGTGACGCCCTTCAGAGCCATCTCGATGACCTCAGTGGGTAGCTGGCAGCTATGAGCTTGACAAAGGTTCAACGACTATGGGACCAATTGTGACAGGAAAACCTGATGATATCCTCCTTACAGGGGGAGATTAGAAGGATGCGAGCAACTTTATCCGCATCACGCTTTCATCGTTCATGCTCCATGACCATTGTTTAGCCCCTTCCATGGCTTCTAGAGCATCCACCAGAGCCAGAGGGCTCCAGGAGCCATGCATCGTGGTGATCAGGGGATCATCATCATTTTTTGTGTATATCATTTTTGTAGAAAGATACATATACATTCATACATACTTGTAGATCTTTCTGTATAGACATATATTCAGCAGCCACTCATTTTTTGTATTAGTGGCCTGATACATGTACATGACATTGCATACATACATTTTGTATATATATACATATATGGATACATTGATTCTAGTTTCATGGCATTGTTTATCTAGATGTGTATGTTTTTTATTTATTTCTCACATGTTTATGCTATGTACATGTTATATTTGCATGTGGATGTATGTTTATATTAGATGCTAATATGATTTAATAAACACACATGATTGTATGTTAATTAAATACAATGATGATCTAATGGATATGCACACACACACATGCATGTGGTCATTCACAACACAAAATATTCTTGTAATGTGTTAATGAACAATGTCAACATATGTAGCACTACTACTCTTCCTTGTAGAGAGAGCACCACATAGGTGACACATAGGACAATACGCGTAATAATGACAGAGATGCATCACATTAATGGGTTCCTTTAAAGGCATTCCATCCATAGATGCTAATTCATAGGCGTATGAGCCATATACAAAAATCATAATGTAAGGGCCTAACTAGTTAGGGTTAAACTTTCCTCTCTGGTTGGGCGTTGCATTTACGTTTCTCTAGTTTTCACAATGAACTAAATCTCTTACTTTAAAGGTTCTAGGAAGCACACTTTGATTTTAATTTCTAGATAACGATCGATGATAAGCTTTAAGATGTTCGAGGGCTCGTAAACAGTGCTCATCGAGCATCTCTAGCTGATGCAAATGGTTAACTCGATAGGTCTCATTATCAATTATCCCCTTAAGGGAAACTCACAGAGACAAAATTTCTAGGTCCAAAGGCATAATAGTTTTGTGTGATGTCCCGATGCGGGCCCCTATCGGAAGGTGACGTAGGTCTGTCCGAGCGGTTTTCCCAGCCACGTGTCCGGGGTCTTCGGCGGGAGTACCTATGTTGGGGATGCCCCCTTAATGCTAAGAGGGGTGCCGTTCACTACCAGTCCGGGCTTTTGGTGCAACGGTAACTAACTTGAAGTATCGGGAGAATTTGGAGGTCTAGAATTAGAGACTTCGCCCAGTGTGGTGGCTGTGATGTCGTCGGGCCTATGAAAGGTGTGGCGTAGAATTACTGTCCAAATGATTTCCCGATACGTGTCGGGAGTACTATCTTGGATGCCCTTAGCTAAGAGGGTATCGTTCACTACCATCCGGGTTTTGGTGCAACGGTAACTAACTTGGTCTTGCCATCCTCAGGTTTGCCGAGTCCAGCCGAGCAGTTTGGGTGAGGTAACGGTGCATACTGAGGCGACGTGATTGTGAGACGGACCAGAAGCGAGGCAAGCGAAAAACATGCATGAATGATAGGTCGATAGAACCCGGTTAATCGAAGCAGAGATTCCACATAACCACAGAGATCATAACGGTGCAGAGGTTTTGCATGCACTTAGAGATCTTCGTGCAGGTCAACGGCGGTCAAACGGTGTATTACAGTGGTTGGAAAATGCACTTCAGAGACTGGGTACTCCGAGGAGATCGTCACCACATCGTGACGATGACAGGAGTGTTGCAGGTTCATGGAGAGCTCCTAGGACCGTGTCACGAACAGCAGATAGGCCTACTAGGCCCACTTTCACGAGACAGGAGCCCGATGAGGCTATAGCAGGTGAGAAGCATGAGGGTTTGTTCGCTGATACATTTAGGACAGCGAATGACAAGTGGCAGTTAGTACCACCTGAGATCAGCGGAAGGATTACTATTGACAGAACACCACAAAACACAGAAAGAGAAGTTAATAGCATGTTCCAGGAGTATAGCATTCTACCGCAGAAAATTAAAAAGGAACTTCCTTTCTTGAGTTTCATGGATTTGCACCCGCGTCTTTGTCATAAGACAGAGTTGGCAAGAAAGGAATATCTCACTATAGCTCGTGAGTTGTTTACACCTGGGAAGGATAGAGAATCTACATCTGATGATTATACAATTCTTCATGAGAGTGATTTGATATCTTCAGTCTCTTATGAAGTAAGCAGAAATTTGTGTGATGAATTTGATCGAAGTGCTTATTTGATCCATAAGCACACTAGCACAGCTTCGGGTAATGGCTTACCTACATCGTCTTTGCAGGAGGTGACTCAAGAAATTTCTGCCCTGAAGGTTACTTCTAATTTTTATAACAGCGATGGTGAAACTTTGCGTGAGCATGATATAACAGCTGTTTCAGAGGTGCAAACTAACCCTATTGAGTCGTCACGTGAAGAGACTCCAGAGTTGGGTACTACAGATGTAGTTGGTATTGAGGATTTATGTTATGACGAATCTGATTTTTCGAATCAGACCATTGAAAACTAGCTAAAAGATTCATATGTTGATATGGAATCCCAGGATCATGCGTTGGATGAGCATGCAGTCACTGTTGGAGTAGAAGCTTGTGAGGATATTGTCAGACCAGCAACTTCTACCGTACCAGTTGAGCCATCCTTCGAGGTACAGAGCCGCAATACCTTAGATGTTGAGGTGTGCATGGTTGAGAGCACACACGATGCTGCAGATCATGAGGTGAGTGATGACGGATCAGCGTCATATCATAGTGCATATGGTGAACAGGATATCTTGTATGGGGGTCGTAAGTTTCAGAGTCCTCATCATTTGGTTGGGCAACTACATGTAGACGACACTATGATTTCCACCGCCCTTGAGCATTTCGACGTTGCTCGTCGGATGTTGACTACCTACAGTTGGAGTCCTTCTTTGACAGATGAGCACAGTGATAGTGGTTTTTCCCTTGCAGTGGTACATGCACTCCGAGAGGCGATTGGAACAATGAAACAAAATTACCTAAGATTACTTGCGGACAGAGATTTCCTTCTCGAGTGGGATTGCATTTGTTATGATGCATGGAAGGGAAAGGAGGAGCGGATCAATGAGCTCACTCATGAGCTCGAGGTGACTATGGTTTCATTGCAGAGCACCCAGTTGGCTCTTCGAGAGTCACAGTTACAGATTGAGAGGCTTACCGTGGCGTTGAGGTTAGCACAGTCTTCACCACCTTTGGGTATCATTTAGTCTTGCATGGCAGCGGTTGGTGAGGAGTACACACCCATGGTTCATAGCCGAGAGGGAGATGTTGAGGATGTGGTTACATGCCTCACGGTCATAGGAGCAGTTGATACGGGTAGGATGAGTGCACTTGATGAGAGTAGCAGTGAGCCTCGCATTGCACCAGGTTCTCATGAGACTAGTCCCGTGATAGGTGATGCAGGGCAGATTATTGTTAGTTCCTATGGCAGGGTTGTTGATTCACTTGAGAGTTGTGTGACAACCCTCGATACTTGTCTATCTTCACAGCAGATGTTCAGAGTCTCATCCAGTTGGGAGATTGATACTTATGATGATTTGTTTCCCTTTCCTGGAAGCAAATAAATCTTTTCATTTGATACAGTTGACTATGGTCGGCAGCCGGTTGAGCTTAGTCAGGAGTACAACTCAGTTTATTATTCCAGTGATTCAGAGATGGATGATTCCGATCAGGATGGAGTGATGGTGCAGTTTGTGAATAATCCATTGTTTGAATTTGATGGTGGGGTGATCTATGATAACCCACTCTTTGAGTTGGATGTTGATCGTACTTTTGATGTTAGTTCTGAGTTGGGTGATGATCGTAGTGTTTGGGATTGTTCCAGTGCATCGCAATTCCAAACCAAACTCACAGAGGAGTTCAATGAGGCGTACATGGTGAGGAGTGCTTACAGTTTTGTCTTTGATCCACCTGTACATGATTCGATGCACCATTCTCGTACACAGGGTGATTCTCTTGGTGCAGTCGAGAGGAGTAATTCATTATGGTGTGCAGAGTTACCATCTTCACAAGATGGGGTTAGCGGATGCAGGTACTTAACCCAGCAGTTTGTGGGGTATTACTTGCAGGGACAGCAGTCCGTTTTACATCACGCTGATATGTATTTGACAGGGCTTGATACTTCTATGTCGCAGATTCATATAGGTACATGGTTACAGGGTGACTATGGTATTAGTCGGCATGATGGTTTGGACAGTTATCACATCCATGAGTATTTAGCAGAAGACAGGGAGAGATTCAGGATAGTGGATGCTTCTAGAGGTTTCTATCTCTGCATGACGGATGGATGTGGATTCATATGGTATTGGGATCCCGGTGGCGACAGCGTTGGCACCGAGTATGGGATGGGTCCCAATGATTTACTTCACTATTCTCAGCATGGTGAGGTTGGAGGCCGTAGAGCGCGGTGGCAGCCTGAGGAGGACCGTCACGACAGATTTTCACTCTGGGTTTGGGATCCAGGCATTGATTGCACAGTTGGGATTGATGATGCTACAGGAGATAGTTCGAGATGTGTGGGACATTACACAGTTTTCCTTTTGGGGCCTTCCGAGGATTGGAGTTTGTTTGCAGTAGAGATTGCTTGGGGTCAAGCAATTTTAGGGAGGGCGGACTGTCATGTCCCCATTTTTGGCGAGCATCAGTGATCGTGAGGTTGGCCTATCATGAGACCCTCGTAGGCTGATGGAGTGGTTAGAGGGTCATTTTGGAGCTTGGCTCAGCATCAGATTGGCAGTTTTGATCGATTGGCTTTCGTTCGGGCTCATTCAGAGACATTTTTGATGTTTTTCTGAAGTTTTGGGTTTTTGGTCATTTTTGCATAAAAATGAAGAATGGCGATTTTGCACATAAATGATATAAATTCTAAATAAAATCATATAGCTCCGGAAATAACCAAATCTATTGCAAATACTGAAACTTGTTCATTAAAGAATCTTCTGAAGATGATTACAATATAACCCAGTTACATGCAAATGAAATAAGTAATGATTTCTAATGAAAACCTGATTTTTGTAGCAGCAATAAGTGAAGGCTGAGAATGGTACGGCTGCAATGATGACACACTTCTTCCTCTACAAGATGCTATGTAGTGGTTCTCTGGATCTTGGCGCCCCAATAGCAGAAGGCTAATGATGAAGATGTAAGGTGATTTGCTCTGCAAGCAAAGTACGGCTCAACATAAGGAGTACGGCCTGGTACTGATTTTTGCAGCCAACTGGTGATTTCCAGATCTGGTACGGCAGCCTTAAATGAGCCTTTCTCCCTCCATATAATGTTTTCAGCTTGTTCCAAATGCTTAAGTGCCTCCAACAAAGATGATAGAATGCTTGAATGAAAGGTGTCTTCTTCAAAAACAATATGTACGGCTTCCTTCAGTAGTACGGCCAAGTACAGCAGTACGACCTTTTTAAAACAGCAGCAATAAATATGAAGCACGTCCCTCTGTCTTCACTGCCTAATCTCTGAGATATGATGCACCTGTGTGAATGAAAGTATTCTGAATAAATGAATATGCTGAAGCTCTATAAAATAAATAATCTCTGAAGCTCTGTGATTCCTCCTGAATGAAGAAACCTCTGTGCTGGCAATAAATCAGGTGTTATTTCACACCCTCTGAATTTCTTTCAGTGGAGATGGCTCGTTCTCCAAGGAATTCGAAACTTGAAACCCTAAAGTTTCGTTCTCTGGCAAAGACTGATCAATTTTCTCTTCAACAAATGTCATAATGCTCAACTTTCAAGGAAAATGCACTCTTATGCTGAAAAGTGCAATTTCCTTAAAGATAGGGTTTTATTAATATTTGACTTTTAAATTCTTTTATTTCTCCATAGTTCTCTGTCAAATATTTTATAATAATTTAATTTTCCAAATGGCCCCTTCTTGATGTTGGGCGCACCCCTCAAGGCAATCACTTAAGTTATAATTTTAAATTATAACTTTATATTATAAACCATTAAATAATTAATATTTAATCAATACAATTAAATATTAATATTTTCCTCGTTACTCATCTGATTACCGATCCGTCTGATGCTGACGAACTCTGAAGTGATTCCGGATGCCGCCAAAGCCATACTGCTAAAAATAGCAGTGGTCCCACACTGCCTGCCAGGAACTGCTAAAAATAGCAATTCTGCAAAATGTCTCTGAATGAGCCCGAACGAAAGCCAATCGATCAAAACTGCCAATCTGATGCTGAGCCAAGCTCCGAAACGACCCTCTAACCACTCCATCAGCCTACGAGGGTCTCATGATAGGCCAACCTCACGATCACTGATGCTCGCCAAAAATGGGGGCATGACATTTTGGCACCATACACAAGGTTATAGGGTGTTGTTCTCGTAGCCATATGAAAACTCGTGTGATAGGCCCATAAAGCATATGTCAATTGAATGTGCCAATCTTTACCATGTTTTTCATTGTTTTATGGAGAATAAGTTCAAGAGTCTTGTTTGATGCTTTTGCTTGACCATTAGAATATGGATAGTATGGCGTGGAAAATCTATGTTGAATGTGAAATTTCTCGAGGAACTGCTTCACTTCCTCATTCTTAAATGGTGTATCATTGTTAGAAACAAGTGTAGTGGGCAATCCGAATTGAGAAAAGATGTTGTCAATAAGGAAGCTACAAATAGCTTTGGCATTCATGGATCAGACAGGACAACCTCGACCCACTTTGTGAAGTAATCTGTAGCAGTAATGATAAAGGCATGTCCTTTGGAAGAGGGGGGTGATATCTTTCCAATAATATCCAACCCCCATTTAGCGAATGGGCAAGGGGAAGTTTGGTTTTGTAACTCTTGGGCAGGCGCATGAATGAGTTGATTGTGTTGCTAACATTGAGGGCACTTTTTGACAAATTCAAAGGAATCTTGATCCATTGTTTTCCAATAGTATCCCATATGTGTCAATCTTCACGCCAAGGATTTACCACCAAAATGTCCACCCCCAGAGCCTGCATGCTCTTCCTTAAGGGCAAGGGGTATTTTTGCTTTAGTAAGACATCTAAGAAGTAGGCCATTATAGGCCTTCCTATAAAGGACATTTGACAGGATGACATAGCGAATCAAAAAATTCCTCACAAAAATGCGGTCATTTTTTGTTCTATCATCAAGGAATTTTCTAATCTTTAGATAGTTATATATATCAAAAAACCATTCCACAAAGTCCACATGGGAACACATAGGGGACTCAACTTCAGATTCTTTAGGAACCACAGGGGTTCGCAAGACCTAGACCATGAAATGGTATTATTTTGTATCTTATTCAGAAGGTACCAAGGAAGCAGCACTTGCCATGGCAACAGAATGTATATTTTCTCTCCTAGGGATATTGTCTATTGTGAAAGAAGAAAACCTTTTGAGAAAAGAAAAAGTAAGGTCCCAGTATTGGGACAACTTACTTTGCTTGGCCTGATAGACTCTCATTATTTGATTCACTATAAGTTCAGAGTCGACTAGGATATGGAGGTGTTTGATCTTTAGTGCTATCATAGCACATAAGCCAACTATAAGGGCTTCGTACTCAGTAATGTTAATGGTACAAGGAAAATCTAATCGAAAGGACAAAGGAACTGGTTTTCCTTCAGGGGATATTAGAACCACACCCGCTTCAAAACCAGTTTAACACCTCAATCCATTGAAATACATTTTCCATTCAAGGGTTTGATTGATTGTAAAAATGTTTTCATCAGGAAAAAAATCCAAGCCAAGAAAGGAGTGAGATGAGGGAGTGTTTGCCAATTGATCTATAATCACTTGACCCTTTATCAATTTTTGAGTGCCAAACTTTATGTCGAAATCGGAAAGCAACATAACCCATTTCACTAACCTTCCCACCAGATCAGTACTAGAAAACAAATGTCTTAAAAGATTTTTTTTTACTATGATGTGTGTTTTAGCATGGAGAAGATAATTCCTCAACTTTTGTGTAGCGAAGACAAGAGCAAGGCACTGCCTTTCCATGGAGGAATAATGGGTTTCATAGTCAACCAGGACGTGACTAATGTAGTAGACTAATCTTTTCTTTCCCGTGTCGTCATATTGAGCTAAAAGAGTTGCAAAGCATATGGTGATGCAGCTAGATAAAGCAGAAAGGGTCTATCTTGCATAGTCAGCATCAATACGAGAGGATTGGCCAAATAGGCTTTGATTGACGCAAAGGCTCTTTGACATTCCTCATCCCACATGAAGCGAACATCTTTTTTTTGTAAGCATGTGAAAGGAAAGGTACAATCAGCCAATTGAGATATAAATTTGTGAATTGCCTGAATCTTTCCTTGTAAACTTTGCAACTGAGTAATATTCTTTGGTGGAGGCATGTTAACGATAGCGTCAATCTTTTTAGTGTCAACTTCGATGCCACGATGAGAGACTATGAACCCTACAAGCTTTCTAGTGTCCATGCCAAAGACGCACTTAAGGGGATTTAGTCTCATTTTATAGAGCTGAAGTCTTTTGAAAATGAGATGAAGGTTCTTGGGATGGTCCTGATGGGTTACCAATTTTTCCAATATGTCATCAACGTAATCTTCTAGAATCTTGTGAATAAAGTCATGAAATATTAGGGTCATCACCCACTGGTAAGTATCCCTGCATTCTTTAACCCAAAGGGCATGACCACATAATAGAAAGTACCCCATGGGGTAGTTAAGGTTGTTTTGTATTGATCATCTGGGTTAATACAGATCTAATTATAACCCAAGAAGCCATCCATGAAAGAAAGCAATCCATGGCCTACAGTCGAGTCTACAATCATATCTATATTAGGTAGAAAAAAATAATCCTTAAGGGAATCCTTATTAAGATTTTGACAGCTGATGCATATGTGAATAGGACCATCAAGCTTACTAACAAAAACTATATTTGAGATCCAAGGGGAATAATCGATAGGACAAATAAAGCCTAGTTTGAGAAGTTTATCTATCTCAATCTTAACCATTAATGCCACTTTGGGATTGATCTTTCGGATTTTTTGCTTAACCAGCTTGGCATCAAGACATAGGATAATATTATGAACCACTATAGATTCATCAATATTAGGCATATCCTCATATGTACAAGAAAATATGTATGGATGAGAATGTAAGATATCAAAGTGTTCGTCTGCTTCTTCTGAGGAGAGACACTTCCTGATTTTGATCACTTTCTTAGGGGATGCGGGATCGATAAAGATCTCAATAGTATCCCCTTTTAGGAGGGAATTGTGTTCTTCATAATGAGGTATTTCAATGTCATCACTAGTGTTAGATAAAGGGTCCCCTCATCAATACTCAAGACAAATTCCCTGAAATATGCTTGGTAATGCAAGTGATACAAGAATCATCTTTTGTGGTGGTAAGGAGGTAATGGGGAATAGGCACCAAGAAACTCTTCTAATGCTTCATCTAAAGAGAATACATCGAGAGGAACCTTCTCGGTTTGCTCCTTTTCCCCTATTAACTCAGGGTGAACAAGATTTAACGGTTCGACCGAAATCATATTGACACTCCACTAAGGCTTTTGCTTAGACTATTCAATGAAACATCCTAGTCCCAAACTACATCATCATGGTTTAAGATGGATGGGGAATTGAATTCCTTGATTGATATTTCCTAGGCCCTTCTTCCCATAGCCATACTGAGAATCGATTTCATATCTAAACCCATAGTGAGTTCTCAAAACTTCAAGGGACGATGGATCCACATAGAGTGCTTCGTTCCACCAATGGATGTCAAACGTCTCTACAGGGGTACTTTCACCTCCCCTGTCAGGTTCACAAATGTTAATTTCTTTTATAGGAGGTGGATCATTCTCCTCAGCATGGGAAAGAGTGATCTCCTGAACAAGGTCACACTCCTCCTCCACGGGAGTATTATCCACCCTTGTGTTAAGGGTACATGGAAGGTCCACACAAGAGGGGTCTACCTTATATTCTGCAATGAGGAATTCAGAAAATTTCATGGAACCCCAATCCTCTCCAAGGAAAGAATTTGTTTGAGAAGGTGATGTGGCAGAGCCAAGATCCTCTACTTCAGGTAGTTCTTCAGTTTCAACACTCACCTTGGGAATAATTTCCACAGAGGGTATCGAAGAAGATAGCATCGGCGGTTAAAGAAGGAATACAATTCTTGAGAGTAGACATAGTTGAACCATGACCGGCGATGGCCAGTTCGTAAAGGCAAACGCCTTCCAGGTCCGCTTTGACTATGACCATTTGGTTATTTGCAAAAAATTATAGGGAATGGTGTAAGGTAGAAGTTACCATACCCATAGCATGGATCTAAGATCTCCCTAAGAGGAGGTTGTATGGTAAAGGGTTGGGCATCACATAAACCAACGTGGGTAAGGTAACGGGGCCTAGCTACAAAGGTAATATTATCATACCTAGAGCTTGGTGACCAGTGTTATCAAATCCATGAATGTAAAAGGAGGAAGTTGCTAAAGAAGATGAATCAACTTTAATTTTAGGTAGGAGGTCCAAACCGCAAATGTTGAGAGTCAAACTGGTGTCAACGAGGGTACGCATAATACCGATGTTGTTGACACTGACTATAATCATCAAAGGTTTTGCTTGTTTTTGCATGTCCAGAGGTGGGAGTTCTTGTGGGTGGAACGTAATATTCAACGAATCTGAATGAATATGTTCCAACAACGCATTAACATATGTAGGCCTAGTAGAGGCAGGCAAGAGAATCTTTTGTAAAGCTTCCTAAAGCATCTCTTGATAAACTGGAGTGGTTTGAAACAAATCCAAAAGTGAGATCTTAGTCATAGTAACATGGATTTGCTTGACAATATCATAATCACCTAGTGCTTTGATCATGGGCTTAGGTGCTACAGGCAGGTTTGGTTGAGAAGGTGGAAAAATTGCAAGTTGTGAAGTAGGAACAGAAGGTTGTTGATCCAAGTTTTATTTATTACTCCTTGTAGGATATGTGTGTCCAACAGTGTTGTAATATGTAGAGTCTGTAGCTTTCATGAACCTTGAGTACAAGTCTGGTGAATTGCTATGACATGAGATTTCGTAAATGGAAGAGTCAGCTAGGGTTACATAGATGACAAGTTTCTTAGGGCTCATAGGAGCCACTGAGACTACCACCACATTTACCGATCCCTCAACCTATCTAAAGGAGACTTGTTTGGGAGATTTGTGGATAGGGGAGAGTGCTTCTAAGAAATAATCTAGAGCATCCTCCAACATATCAAAATCTTCCTTGGAAAAGTCCCTATTATAAATGTGCAACATCGCAAAGAAGGTTTCAACGTTCATGTCAGGTTCACCAAAATGTGATATAAGAGGGATTCATTGCACACGGGTCTCTCTTTTCTCAAGAGATCACCAAGGAATGAACTGCCCTTATACACCTCAAAATAGTAAAATGAAAAAGAACCAAAACCTAGTTATACTTCAAAGGAAATAGTCAAAGATCCTGAGAGAGTCAGATTAGAGGTTTCATGTCCTAGAAGAGAAAGCTCTTAGCTAGAAGACATCAGTGCCATTCTAGAACACCAACACAACGCATTGTCATCTGGAAGATGCACTATCATCCTTAGCAATAGAGAACTCAGGAGCTCAACGAATAGAAGGAAATCCTACTTACAGACTCAGGAGTGATAGATAAATGAGGTTATTTAACTAACCAGAAAACCAAATGCCAAGGGAAATATTACGATGCTTGGAGAAAGCTTACCCTTTTTCTAGACACTTGAGTCTTCACTCTAAGCTACTTTTTGTGACCTGCACACAAAAGATAAAGGAGAAAGTTGTTGGGTGGTTGTATAAGGGTCTGCCTCAATCAGACCCCGTTTTGGTATTCCCACCTCCACGGATAGCCAAGTTGGAAAGGAATGCTAAAGTAGTAAATAAGCATGTGGTGAAAGCAATACCCACTTGGGGGTAGAACCCACACCATGATAAGCATGTGGTGAAAGAAATACCTGCTCAGGAGTAGAACCCACACCATGATAAAGTAGACAAATGTGTGTAAAAGGAAAGTGAGAGAGGAAGAGATAGTGTTACCCATGAGCTAAGGCCCTCTTCGAAGCACATAGACACACCACTGAGTGCTTGGTTGAGATTTGTTGTTGTTGAGGGGACCTCATTCTGGCATGGCCTTGCCTGTGAATGCACTGCTATCAAAGGAGAAGTCTCAAAGTTGTAGTAAAATAGAATGAGAGCCTAGTGTGATGTCTTCCAATCTTCCAACCTTCAAATGAGAGGTAGAAATATATTTTTATGCTTGCAAGGGCAGAAAAGAGTCGTTACTTTCATAATGTAACCACCAGGACACATGTCTCAAGGGTTAACCTTCTAGATTCCACATTTTGAACTCGGTAAATGGACAGGACATTAGCGCGTCGCACAGATGTCTATGTGGCATGCATTCATCCAAAACCTATATTCTTAGAAAATGTGTCGCCAGGCTTCTGTTGCTCAGCCACTTGTCCTCATGGAGTCAGAACCATGCAATTCTGACCCATGGTATTTTTTCATTAATGTCTTAGGGTGTCATAAATGCTAGGCATAAATGTGAAAATATGGAATTGCCCCTAGGTGCAATTCTGCGATATTACACATGGATATGCCACTTCTTGATATTTAACCTATTTTTTTGTTCTAGACTCCTTATGCCAAGAAAATAATGCATTCTTTGAGTCATAATGCATTCTTTGAGTCACATTTTCATGGAGAGCAATAAAAGGTTGTGTTACTTGTAAGAAAGTGCTAATAAGAAAGAGGAGACACTCTACAAAGAATGGACAGTCATGCCATTAGTAAAGTTGTAAGGACGAGAGGATATAAATGTCACTATGCATGGACCTTCGAAGAGTGCACAATAAAATGTAGGTGAATACACACATTTGAAGTTTCAATAGAAAACCTTCAAAAAGGACAACAGATTTGAAGATTCCAATGACAATCAAAGAGACTATAATGTGAGGTCAAGATAATAAATAATGAAGAAAAAGATATAGCTACCATCAATATTCATGCAAAGGTAGAAGTGATAGTGATTAAGGACTTGAAGGCCATTGGATTATGATCCTAATGGAGTCCATGAACCTAAATAGACTCAACTAGACTCCTATCATCCAAAAAAACCATAAAAATACCTTGAAATTGATGCTCTTGTATCAAGCGTGAAGACAAGGTACTAATATCACTATGCAATGATGAATAAATGTAGCCATATGCAATGACATGAAAAAAGGAGCACCTTGAAGATCAAATGGTCAAAGGGGAAAATTTTAATTGTGAGAAATAATACTAATAAGACAGACATTATTTGATGGATGAAAGAATTTTCAAGCGTAAAAAATGCATGATACCCAAGAACTCATAAAAGATAGTCTCATACATAGAGATCATGGTCATAAATAAATAAAAAGGACTTTCATATGCATGAAAAGGAAGTGATTTCACATGAATTTTGTGATGAAATAGACAAAGGATTGTCAATTCAAAATTTAGATGATTGTGCAAAGGTAAAAAGATAGTCATGATGAGAGCCCAAGGGAAAGTCAAGAGATAGTATAAGATAACAACCCATTCACTTTGCAATAACATTCAAAGGGGAAATGATTGCAATGAAGGCCTTCATATGAGAGGGGTAGAGTTGTGACAATCTATAGATTGTTTTTAGGCACCGAATGCATGAATATTGATATTGAAGACAAGAGTCTGAAAGACAACCACCATAAAGTATGCAAAGGATCATCAAATTATAGATAAAGGAAAAGACAATTTTCAAACATAAATAGCAGAAAATTCATTTACATTCATAGAAAAAAATTCTTTAGACAATTATACATTCATGGGCAATTTTCTAGCATAAGGAGCAGAAAATTAATTGACATAAATAGCAGAAAAAAGAGTTATGAAATGTGCAGCAAATGAAGTCCCTTGAGCAATAAATGATGACAGAAAAAAAATGCAACAATGATGATCACAATCTTTTGACAAAGTGAAAGCAACATTCTTGGAAAGAGACACTGCAAAAGTCATTTGGTATTGTCATTGACGGCAACCCTGTCAGTGACTCGATCCAAAAATCAGCAATTGATCATACCAGAAGTTACATCAAAGCTTTGTAATTAACTGTCAAACTAGAATAGAGCATCCAACAGAATTGTATTCATCAATTCATATGCAAACTTTTTGATATCATTTTGAGTTGTGGATCTCAGGGAAGGTTTTTTAGTATATGATCTATGTTATCCTTGAATCTTAGAGCCTCGTATCGATCTATGTGCAAGTTAGAAGATCCGGTTGATTCATTTTTTTGTTCACTAATGCAAGAAAGCCAACTTGGTGAATATAGTGTGTTGCAAATATTTGAAGAGTAATTTTTTAAGTGTTTTTTGTGTTTGAACATGTTGATTTGGGTCCTCACTATGTTTTGGTTGACTTTGGTTGGTGTGCATTGAAAATCATTTGTGAATTGAGCCGACAGTTTGTAAATACTTTTCAATTTTGTTGAAGCCGACATGTGGTGATTAAATCCTTAGTAGTGGATATATATAAGAGATTGTTTATATCATTTGGATATATGTACGAAGTGTGTTGATGTGTGTTGTGAATATTAGAAGGATTGTAGAGAAATTATGCACAGTTTCACTTGTGCATAAAAGGATTTGTGATGTGAATTGAAGCAAAATAGAGCAAAAGAGCAAAATTAGACAGCAGGTCAAGAAAGTGACTAATGTGCTTTACCAAAACTATTCTCAAGAATTTGTAGATGTTATTTCATATTTCACCACTCCAGTTGTCTTTTGACATTGATTATAAGGTAGAGATCCTTCCTATTTTTGAGTAGTGAGCTCTAGGCAGTGTGTCTGAATGCATGTGCATTCCTTTTGTAAACACTCATTTCTAAGTATACTCATATTTTTGATTGGCCTTCCACCATTCTTTTCCCCTAATAGGGTTTCCATGTAAAAATCCTTGTGTTATGGTGTTATGGTTGTTTGTTTTATGTTGTTACATATTTCTTTTAGTTATATGCTTTAAGTGATTTAAAGATCAGATTAATAAAGTTAAAAATTGCAAAACACTGATTCACCCCCCCTCTCAGTGTTCCTTGATTCCAACAATTGGTATCAGAGCCTAGTTCCTCAGAAGAAGTTTAACAGCTTGGGGAAGATCTTGAAAAGTGTTTCAATGGATTCAAGCAGTCTTCAACAACAACTTTTGGTGTCTCTAGATGATCTTGATCACTCAAAATCTGAAGTCCTATTGCAATCAAATGACATGAATGTTGAGAAATTCATTCAATCATTAAAGGATAAAATCAATGATTCAAGGGGAAAGAGAAAGGAACTCTGTGATCAGATCAAGCAAAAAGAAAGTAAAAGCATTGAAGATGAACAACTGAGTCAAGCCATGAAGTAAAAGACAGAAGAATGTGAAAAGTTTTCCAAAGATAATGCAGTCCTAAAGCATGAGATGGAATCTATTATGATGGGGATGACCAAGGAGATTGAAGACAAAAAAAATAATGAAGAGAAGATTGCTCCATCCTTGAAAGAAAAATTTGAAGAATGCAGTCGAATTACTGATGGATTCAATTAGTTGGAGCTTGAATTTGAACAATCCAGAAATAATAAAGAAGAGCTTGAAAAGTAGATTGTTCATCTTAGAGATGAACTTGCTACTGTAAATGAATTCAAGGAGAAGTTCAAGATTAGCTCATCCAAGCTTGATGAATTGATTAAAAGTTAAAGGTCTAAAGGTGACAAGCAAGGTCTTGGATATGGAGAAGGAGAAAGTTTCAGATCTGGACAAAGGATATTTAGGCAAGGAAATAAGATGAACAAAGCTAGAAAATATCTGGTAAGACAACCTAATGCTCAAAGGTTAATTGGTTATTGCTTTTTTTGCAATAAATTTGGTCATATGGCTACTCAATGTAGAAGTAGAATGAACTCAAGTGGTCCATCATTCTTCGGTCAGTGCTTTAATTGCAATAAGTATGGTCATAAGTCAAATGAATGCAGAAATATGGTGAACAAATTTCATAGAGATGTCAAATACTATACATGCAAAAAAATTGGCCATATTGATAACCAGTGCAGATCAAGAGAAAATCAATGGAATAACTGGTATGGAAAAAGAAATGTGGTGTGCTTCAATTGCAACAAATCCGGTCACATTGCTAGATTTTGTAGAAGCAGAAAGGGTCCAGTAAAACAAGGGAGAAACATGCAGAAGGATGAAAAGGGAAAAGGAAAAGTTACTGCAGATGAGATCAGGAAGCAAATGAAGAAGATATGGGTGAAGAAGAGTCATATTGGTGGAAATGATTCCACACTAAAATATGTTGTTGGTAATTCCTCTATAAATTAGTTCATGGCCTCTGGTCTAGGGGGAGTTCTCAAGAAGATATTTTAACCCCCTTGTTGGTAGTTGGTACCGGGATATGGATGAGTGCAATGATTGCATTGATGATCTATAGATGTTGTTTAAACAGTTGGAGAGAGTATTTATGCAGAGTTTTTCGCAGAAGAGTTATCTTTCACAGAGTATGGAAAAAGGGTATTTGGATGAGTTGGGGAAAAAGCATTTATTGCAACAAAAATTTAGGTGTGTGAATGATAAAAGGTCATTTGTATTCTTCATTTGTCACTTTTCACTTTGAAAAGAAGAATTTTTGAGAGCTCTAAAGTGAACTTTAGTGAATTGTGGTGAGATTCAAGTGTGGAGGTGATTCAGTGATCAAACCCTAATCCAACAAAAAGGAATTTATCAGGAAAACTTGTGAACTTGTGAATTTTTGAAAATGGTTGCTTTGTTGGTAGTTGATATCAAGGATAGACCCCATCCAAAATTTAAGTCGCATTCTTTCAAATATGTTGAGACATAGCCCTTAGGTGCATTTTCATTCGTTATGTACGACATCTTGCATATTGAAGACATTAGGGCATACATTCATGCAAATATTGAGGAGTTAGGGAGCTTGTAGTTGTTGAATTTTTACTCCAATCATCTTGTGGGAGAGGATTGATGTGTTAAACCTGAATTCAAAACCTTAGAGGAGAAGAAATTCACACAAATTGTAAAATTTCCCGTGTTTGAAGAAATTGAGTGGATCCGATATATTTTGAGTTGAGCTCATGTTGAATTTATGTGGTTGATTCAACCTTTTAAGATTACAAAAGAATCCATAAGTGTTGTTACTGGTTTAAATTCCTCTAGTGGGTTGTTGATATTGAAGTCCATAAAGAATCAGACAGTTATTGATGCAACCACTTCAGTGTTTGATAAAAGAGCTATGAAAATTGATGATATTATTGAAGTGGATGTCATATTTGCATCTATGGTCATTGGTCACAAAATCTATCATTCCAACTAAGATAATTTTGTATCTAGTACAACTATCTATGTAGCATATCAAATGGTGAAGGAGAATGCAGAGTATGATCTATGTGAGTTACTCTGAAGCCAGTTAATGGGGAATCTTGGTAAGATCAAAAAGGATAAGAAAAATTCCTTTAAGTATGGTGATCTTCTATTGTGTTTATTCTTCTACTTTATGAATAAAGTTTTGGGATTTGGAAAAGTATAGTGGCAAGCCAATAAATTGGTAGTTGTTAAAATTAGAGATATCTTGCACAAAGTTGTTGATAGTAAGACAAGGAAAACTATTATTTGGGGATATTTCAAGAGTTTTCAGAGTGAGATGCAAGCAAGAGAAATAATTCCTAAGTCCTATGTGGAGAAGTACAAGAAAACTATCTATTTTATGGTTGACATTGATCAATGCTTGATGGAAGCTGTAGATCCTAGAATGGTCTAGATTATGCCAATGGGCCATGAACTTGAGGAGGACATCTTGGAACTATATGCACAACATTTGTTGAGTAAACCTCAGGATTCGAAAGAAGAGAGGTTTTGAACCTATGAAGAAAAAGATATGCAATTACATGAGCAATTGAAGAAACCTATGATAGTCAAGAAGGTAAGGAAGAAAGTTGAAACCTTTCTAGAGAGCATGGGTATATCTACAGAATTTGTGAGAGAAGATAGAAAAAATAGAACAAGTTGAAGAAGAGCCTACTAGAACTAAATTTGCTAGTCTGACAGCATCCTCTACCCAATCTAGATCAACAAGGAGCTTTGCACCATTATTCGGTTCTACAGTGAAATCAAGCCCTGTGAAAGCTCAAGTGAAGACATCTAGTAGAGAAGGAAAGAGGAAGAAGGATTAAAAGCAAAAGAGTTTATGTTGCAGTTGAGGAAGATGAGGAAATAGAATCTGATGAAGAAGTGAGAGAAATTAAGCATCAAGGCACAAAGGAAACAGCAGTCTCTAAGGACAAGCCCTCTGGTGAAGAAGAGAAACCAAAGAAGAAGATGAAAACTGACAAACCAGGTATGTCTGTAAGGGAAGTTGAGAGAGGCATAATCAAGGATGGTAATATTAAGCCACTATGTGAATGGTATGATACCTTTGATAGTGTTAGTCAAAGAATACTTGGAGAAGCAAGAATAAAGTATTTGAATGCTTTCAATTTGACTCTCGTTGAGATCATGTCTGAGTTGCCTAAGGGACTATATGAAATTTTGGAAATGAGAAGAGTGAATGCAAGAACTGAAGATGAGCAGATAAGAGAGTGCATTCTTGCAAATCTATGTTCGGTGATGTCTATTGAGGAAATGAAGACAATTCTAAATGGTGCTAAGAAGTATTTCAAGAGAAAAACAAGAGTAAACAAGCTTATGATTGGTTAGACTAAAGAGGTAGCAAAAGAAACTAAAAGAATTTTAAAGGAAGTTTTGTTAAAGAACAGAATCAATGTTGTTTCTAAAGTAGGTCATGATGAAGATATTGCATCTGGTCCAATGGTTGAAGAGGTAAAAGAAGATATAGTTGAGGACTCTTAGATTCCTCTTGATGTGCATCATACAAAATTTCCTATGGAGATTGAAGCTCCTAAAGGTGTGACAGCTGAAGAAGTTGAGATTCCTAAAGACCAGCAAGAATTTGTAGATAAGGAAATAGTGATTGAAGAAAAGAAGGTTGAAGTAAAGGAAGTTCTTGTGGAAGAAAGAGACACTACAGAAGAAGTGAAGATATTTCTAGAAGTGCAATAGGAAGATTTTGACCTTGAATTGGGTGAAGGTCCTATTAATTTGGCTACTTTATCTTCAGTTCATAAATTAAAAGTTGCATCATTTGCTCAGGTGAAGGCTAGGGGAGAATTTTTGAAGTCTCACATTAAGGATAGTGAGCTATTGAGTTTTTCATCCATCATCTTGGAGAGAATCATGCCTTCTCATGTTAAGGATCCATCTAGTTCTCCCTTTGATGAGTTGAAGAAGTTTATTAATTCTGTAAGTACTCATTTTGAGTCCCTTGAGAAGTCAGTTGAGGATAAGGTACAAAAGGAATTTGATGATAAAAGGTTCAATAGGGTAAAGTGCATGATTGTTAATAACAAATCATTATTAGCTACCTATGTGAAGAATATTCAAAGCACACTATCTAAAGGAGGAAAGATCTATAATTCGTGTTTATCTTTGTCTAAATTTACTGAGGACAATGAGAAGAAGATTAAGGATCATGAGAAACAATTAGCTGATATTTCTAAAGCCTTTGATTCTTTAAATATTTTTGTTGGAAAGAAAGAAGGTCAGGTTATATCCCTACCTGACAAGATAAAGAGTTTGAAGCATGATAATGTTATAATTGTGGAAAGAGCATGTGAGCTTAGAGGACTAATTGGTCCAAATATGGAAACAATGTTGAGTGCATTGCAGGAAGCACAAGAAGCTTTGGCGGTTAGTGATCCAGTGAACCTTGAGTCTATAGAAATGCAATCTTATCTATTTTTTGGTCACATGACTATCTTGGAGAGTCTCAAGAAGGGTTGGGACACAAGTTTGAACTTGTTGAAGAATTTTTTTGCAAATATATTCAAGTCTATGTAAGTTAGTGGGGCATGTTTGTATAGTTTGTTTATAAAAAAATTGTATGTGAATTTCATGTCTTTTCTATTGATGTCAAAGGGGTAGAATGGGATAGTGAAAAATTCCTTAATCATCTCAGGGGGAGTTGTGTTTTTGGAAGTTTTGAAGGTTGGCAGTGTATTCATGTTGTTACTAATCTAACACTTAGTCATTTTTCACTAAGTATTGCCATCAATGCCAAAAGGGGAGATTGTTGGCAAGAGACACAACACAAGTCATCTGGTGTTGTCATTGATGGAAACCCTATTCAATGATTCAATCCACACATCAGCATTTGATCATACTAGAAGTTAGATCAAATCTTTGTAATTAACTTTCAAACTAGAACAAAGCATTTGACAGAATTGTCTTCATTAATTCATATGCAAAATTTTTGATATCATTTTGAGTTGTGGATCTAAGGGAAGGTTGTTTAGTATATGATCTATGTTATCCTTGAATCTTAGAGCCTCGTATCGATCTATGTGCAAGTTAGAAGATCTGATTGATTGCTTTTTTTGTTCATCAGTGCAAGAAAGCCGACTTGGTGAATATAGTGTGTTGTGGATATTTGAGGTGTAGTTGTTTAAGTGTTTTTGTGTTCGAACCTATTGATTTGGGTCCTCACTATGTTGTGGCCGACCTTGGCTGGTGTGCATTGAAAATCATTTGTGAATTGATCCAATAGTTTGTAAATACTTTTTTATTTTGTTGAAGCTGACATGTAGTGATTAAATCCTTAGTAGCGGATATATATAAGCGACTGTTTATATCGTTTGGATATATGTACGAAGTGTGTTGATGTGTGTTGTGAATATCAGAAGGATTCTAGAGATATTATGCATAGTTTCACTTGTGCATAAAAGGATTTGTGATGCGAATTGAAGAAAAACAAAGCAAAAGAGCAGAATCAGACAGAAGGTCAAGAAAGTGACTAATGTGCTTTACTGGAACTATTCTCAAGAATTTGTATATGTTATTTCATATTTCACCACTCCAGTTGTCTTTTGACATTGATTGTAAGGCAGTGATCCTTTCTATTTTTGAGTAGTGAGCTCTAGGCAATGTGCATGAATGCATGTGCATTCCTTTTGAAAACACTTATTTTTGAGTTACTCATATTGTGGATTAGCCTTACACTGTGGTTTTTCCCCTAATAGGGTTTCCATGTAAAAATCCTTTTGTTATGGTGTTATGGTTGTTTGTTTTTTGTTGTTGCATCTTTCTTTTGGTTTTACGCTTTAAGTGCTTTAAAGATCAGATTAATAAAGTTAAAAATTATAGAACACTGATTCACCCCATCCCCCCTCAGTGTTCCTTGATTCCAACAAATGCATGATATTTCATGAATAAAAATTCATGTATATGTGTCAATATAAATTATTTTCATAAACAAGTGTCATTATCACTCTTCTTTCCATAGATGGATCCATGTTTCCAATTTTCTAAATTGATAATATACATGATTAAAAATGATAATACCAAAAGGAAGTAACACCATGACTAAAATTTAATTGACCTAAATTATGCACAATATTATATATATTTAAAAAGGATAAGAACAAGAGGTGTATATATGATAAATAGACCTCATTGGAAAGGAAGAAAAAGATCAATTGAGGCATATTAAGGAATATGCACATTTGAATGTAATAATTTCTCATTATTTTTGGTATTTCAAAAATACATTAATACAATAACAAATATTATAGTAGTGATGGAAAAAAATCTTGAAAATCCTCCCATTTCTCAATCTTTGTAGCAATACATGCAAGGAATTAATCCTCCCATTTGCAACCCAGATCATGAAATATCTTGTACAAGAAGAAACAAAAGGAGTTGTTTCCTAGTTTTTTTTCTCCAATCCACCTCAAGTGGCCCAGTTATCTACATTCCAAATGCTTGAAAACATGTACATCCCCTGCTCCCTTAGAAACACATGGGCAGCAGCCTCGGCGTGCTTATGTACTCTCACTATGATTTGGTCCACAAAAAACCTAAAAAAGCCTCACAATTTCAAACATGAAGTCACATTAAAATCATTAAAAGACCAATAACTGAAAAATGTCAGACATACACCTTTTGACCATATATATTCACCTTCATGCATGCTCTAAGAAAATCGATTAAAGGTCCTACAATGGTGATATGGCCCATCTTTCACTACTTTCTCATCTCTTGATGATCCTAGGTATAAATTTCATGAATATGTAAACATAACTAACATAAAAAAATGTAGCATATAAGAATCCAACAAATCTAGGAAATGTAAAAGAAAGAGAAGATTCAAAACTAGAAAATGCATCTTATACTTTCTAACATACTAGGTTTCTCAAACCACTGAACACTTGCACCAGCAACAAATGTTCTTTTCTTAAGTTGATGATCTTTAATGAAGCCTTTCTCTTTTTTTCCTTCAGTAGTCTTGCATATCTCTTCACTAAAGCAAACATATAATTAATAATTTGTCACAAGCACAACCCAAGTCCTTGCATAGTTATCAATTAAAATGCTTAATGAAACAAGGAAAATAAAATCTTTGATCTAGATGCATTAAAGTTTGATGGCTTGTGTCTGACCTATTCCAACATATTTTTTGGCAATAAACAAGCATAAGCAAGGTATCCATGTAGATCTTAGTATTTTCATCGTTGCATATACCACAAGAATACTAATGAGTAAGAAATATCATAAATTTTCCTATGATGGGATGTACTTAGCATGATTAAATAAATTTTGACAATATCATGGAATACTACAAGTTCCCTTTTATTTCCTAAATGGAAAATGACAAATTAATAATTGAGCATAGTCATAAGTGGATGAAAAGACAGTCACAAATGCATCAATGACAGTCCTAAATTCATATGACATAAAACACCAATAGAGAATACCAGCTTAAAGGTAGTTAATAGAGAGTAGCATATAATGTCATTTTGCATTAACAATAATGCAATATTGCAAACCCTTCTATAATCAAACTTACGCTTGAAAGAAAACAATGATCAATAACATAACTTTACAAATTTAATGTGCATGCTTGCAAATCAATCCAAGGAACCATTTGGGTCTCCTCTACTCTTTATTGTGTCAAGTATTGCCTCATGGTCAGACTCACATGATTTCCACAAGTTCTTGTTCATGGTCTGCCCTTATATTTGATCAAATGAATGTTGGTTGTGACGAAAAGGTTGGAGTAGTGAAGAATCTTTCAATGTGTGTTGAAGTCCTCAAACAACCAAACTAGAACATTCTTAATTGGGTACCTTCTAATCCATGTTCCAATAACAACCACTGAACCTATAGGATATTATATGCTTTCTCCATCTATAACTGGGGCCTCCAATTTCTTTTTGGCCTCAATATAATGAAACAGGTAGTAATTTGTTCCCTTTTCATTGTTTTCATCTGCAATCACTACATAAACATTCCTTTCATTGATAAGTTCATCTAGTTAGATGTATTTAATGAACATCACAATAAAATAACATAGTAAGATATATTTTCTGGTTCTAGTATATCTAATACATGATCAAAGTCAACAGATGATTGCATCTTTGTGAATTGTAGAGCCATTAGGAGCTAATACGTGTCAAGTGGGGTTAGACTTATTACAGACCATTTTTCAACCCACTCTTTTGAGTTTCAATCATTCCATGCTTGAAGTGTACATGCAAAAAAAAAGCATGCCATCTTCCGCATATGAATAGTCCATGTACCTGCATCAAAGCTTCTAAAAGAGTGTAGCTCATGTGATCTTATTATTGTACAATAATCCTCATGTTTTGCAATGTTAGTATCATCTACCAACCAAAAAAATTCTATGAACTAAAGGATAACCTTCATTACCTAGACCCATTGCATGATTGCACCATTATACAATTGATTTTACATCTGTCAAATTTACACTATCTTTGTACTTTAACTCTTCTTGTGCTAAGGCTCTTTTGATACATGCACCTGCTCCATCATGCTCCCCCTTTCCATGCCCAACCTTTGAGAAGTTCCACATATGTTGAACACCATTGATTCTATGCATCCTGCTCAACCAATAAAACATTTTGGAGTTCTTGAATTGTGATGTATAGTTATCTGACCATATGATATGCTAGCTAAATGATATTCCCCTACTAGCCAAATCAACATAGAACATCTGAAAGCAACCTTACGCAAACTCTATAGAATGTGTGTGATCATCACTGATGTAAAAGTGATATTACCTCAATACCTTTTGGTTATCCTCTATACTATCATTTGCATGAATGAACATTATCTATATGCACAAATTTAGCAACCTGCATGGAGTTGTAGTATTATGGTTGCACCTCATTCTATGGTTGTAGTGTGTATTTCTTTGTGAAGTTGACAACTAAAACAATTCTATGAAGTGGAAACGTGTCCTTGCATAACTTTATTTGTGATTCCAACCATCGAGCTCTATGTTTATGCCTTGCATACTCATAGACCACCTGATCATGGAAAATGCACATAAATTGATACACTAGAATCTTATCACTAACCAATTCACACTTCTTTGCTTCTTTCCCATCTTTTAGACTGTAGGCCATTGTCTTATATTTTCCAAATTCCACAATTTTGTTTCCAATTGTATATGTACTAGCCATGTGTTGGAAAATTGGAAAATGTTGCTTGTCACCACAATGATCACATGTGCTATCCGAATATGACTTCTTGTAAAAAATTTGACCATCCACTCTTTCACATAAAATTTTAGATAAGAAATCCCTTGAATATTTAAGTGGAGGCCTTACATTACATTCCTACAAAACATTTTTAGTATGCATATCTACACATATATGTTGATAAACATCATAATGGTTAGAAAACTCAATATGTACTCTACAACAACAAGTAGTGTGTGTGTGATTTATTTTGACATAAAAAGGCTTTAGCATTTCAAAATACCTTTGACATATTTTAACTTGAGGAAACTTCTCTACAAAATCAACAAAAAAATTGGGTTTGAGTGGTATCCAAAAAATTCTTTGGATGTGGTTCACGGATTTGACTACCAATTCTCCTTCTTACAACATCTATTTGATTGGGAGAAATCCTTGTGTTATCCTTCCAAAAATATTCTATTAAAGATCTCAAGGCTTGAGCAATTTCTTTATCTTTTTGTGGTACTCTACCCAAGAATTCCTATAACTCATTGCTATTTGGATCCTACACTCTTTCACACCTCCTTTTGGCTCTCATTAGAGATTATCTACTTATTTTCAAAGATTTACTTGTCTTTGTAAGGTTCATCTTATTCCTTGTTTGACTGCTTAACAATGTTGTTGTCATCACACGTCATGTGACACAACTATCTTTTGTGCATGAGGTAGAACCCACACTCTCATATGCACTCATCGGATTCTTTACAATAGATTTTTCACTTGATTCATCCAATGTTCTTAGCATAAGAGTCTTCATGGTGGGCCTAAAATTGAGTTACCTCATCATTTCAACAAATAGTTGGCATCTTCCAGTCTCACTTAGCTTCTCATAAGTTAAACTACATATCCTCTTTTCATATCTTTGACATCTACATTTTGGAATCTTATTAGTCATTATTTTCAAAACATTGGAATCAATATCAATCAAATATTTAGGTTTTCTACACAAAAATCTAGGAGGATTTCTCAAAGGTAAAGTTGTGTCAACATTACGAATGTCAACAACATCGAGGATAGATTGTGTACCTTCAATTGGAGGTGAAATCAATGACATACCTTGAGATTGACATGTAAACAATGTTGTACCTCCAACTTGAGATGTGGTATGTGGAGTGCCTTCCAATAGAGATGTGTTTGCTGGTGTACTTTCAAAACCACATGTTGTTTATGGTGTGTATTCAATTGGAGATGTGTTTTCTGATGTACTTGGAAAACCACATGTTGTTTATGGTGTGTCCTCAACTGGAGATGTGATTGTTGTACTTTGAGCATGATATATTGTAGATGGTGTGCATTGAACTTCACCTATTGTTGATGATATTCCCCCATCTTCGGGATCCATTTTTTTCTTTCCACAAATTTTGTTCATTTGTTCCCTTTGTACTGCCAATTTGACATCTCTCTTAGATTGCACGGGAATTTCTTCCTCTATGGGCTGCAATTTCATTTCTTCATGAACTTTCCTATTTGATTCTCTTCTCCTTGCATTTTTAGTTTCACATTCATTTGGCGTTAGAGGCTTTGCTCATTTCCTCGGCATGACGTTGAATGCTACATGTTCACAAACACACAAAGAACAAAAGTAATATGCATTTTATGAAACATATTCATATTGCTGATTACATTACATTTTATGATACACACAAAGAATTTTATGAAACATATGAACATATCGCTGATTGCATTGCATATCTTTCAGACTCAAAGCATTACTTCATGTTGCATAACTACTAACTAGATACTGATCTATCTATGTGTACATGAAAAAATTTCAATTACAAAGTATTTTATGAAACATATGAACATATCGTTGATTACATTACATTGCATATCTTTCTGACTAAAAGCATTACTTCATGTTGCATAACTACTAACTAGATATTGATCTATCTACATGAAAAAAAATCAATTGCAATGAAACAATTTTTTAGTGCCAGTCCTATATTAAAACAAATTAAAACAAAAATTAAAAATACAAATTAAAACATTAAAAATATAATTTTTTTATTGTGAATTGTCATTAAAAATACAAATTAAAATATTAACACCTTTGGATGAAGGGGATGTCTAAATGTGTTTTCCAAGTGTTATGGAATGATTTTTATTCATATATGTGCATAGGTTTGAATATTTGAAATTGAATTAAAATATGAATGGTCAGATTTGAGCTCCTAGAGCATTTGTATGACAACATAAATGGTATTTTCTTCATATTTATATAAAATTTGACTCATGGATTAGTACAAACTTGTGTAATATCATCTAGGATAACATATTTGCATTTAAAAGATAAGGGGGCATTAATGTAATTGTTGGAAAAATATTTTAACCTATGTGCCCTTCACATTTATGTATAGGTGCATCTACTAGATTTGGAAAAATTTGTCAACATTTAAGAGGCTTATAATTAATATTTTTGGTTGAGAGATATTGTCTTAGAATTATATTTTCATTTGAGTTAAAACTTGCCAATATCCTCAAGTTGCTATTGTTCACTTTTCTCTTGCTAGGATGGGAATGGACACATAAGATCTATTAATTTGCACAAAGTTGTAGACCTGAGTAGAATCTATTTTTAATCATAGAAGTATATTAAGGAAGGGGTGGGAACTTTAAGTTTTCATTATTTTATAGATTTTTTTGAGAGATTTGAGAGCTGAGAAGTAAAAGAGAGAAGAACTTACAGGTTTTGAGCTTTGAGAGCGTTCTTGGAGGTTTGAGAGTGAACTTGAAGTTTGCATAGTTATTTTTTATGCTTAGAGAAGATAGTAGAGAGCTTGGAAGGGGACTTGAGTATTATCCACATCCCTTTTCAAAGGATTTAAGTGTTTTAGAAGTAGGTTTTCATATCATTTATCATTCTTTTAATTTAAATCCTTCCTCTTATTGAAAAGAACAAAGATAATTTTTATGACAACATAAATGGTATTTTTATGACAACATTTAAATCCTTCCTCTTATCATTTATATAAAGAACAAAGAACAAAGAGTATTTTTATGAAAACATAAGTGGTATTGTCATTATTTTAATTTAAATCTTAACCTTCATGTATTTGCATTTTTTTTAGTATGTTAAAACACCAATGAAATAAGAGTCTCGTTTTCTTATATATTAATGCATGAAAAGTTTTTAGTGCTAGTATGTACCATTGCATTTAGTGAGTGCAAGAGGCAAAAATGCTAATAGTTATCCTATGAAGAATTTAGAAAGGGTTTAGTTGTGCATTGGTCATTGCAAACCCAACTCACAAAATATGTATGACAATCTTTTAGAAGGGGGCACAAGGCACCAGTGAATAGGGGGTTGTGATTATCATACAAAGGATAAGAGATAGATCATTGATGAAGCTTTGGTTCACTTCAAACAGTATTAGATAATTGTTGAAATCAAAAGGTCAATGGCCCTGAGATACTTAATTTTGTTTGGGATCAAAATTAAGAGCTCTTATAGGTCAAAATATTAGCATGGATGCAAGAGATACAAACCCTCTAGTGTGTTATTAAGGTCAACTAAGCAACCTATGAGCAACCTAGGGTTTTCAACACAAAGGTGAAATGGATAGTGGGTGAGAAGAAGGTGAAATGTGGTCTCATGGTGATGGATTTTGATCAATTACAATCTAATGTACATTTGAAATTCAACCTATGGTGATGGATAAATGTTTATAGATGACATAATTTCAATTACAATCTAATGTACATTTGAAAATCAACCTATGTGTGCAACTATTATGCAATTACTTCACATTGCATATCTAATAAGTAGGAGAAACTACCAATATCATTTTCTTTTTGTTGCATTCCATTAGACCACATTGCCTAGATGCATTTCCTTGACACATTTTTTCAAAATCTCTATATAAGTTTAGATTAATTCATCTAGTATGTCATTTTTTTCAATTTTTATCTTCAAACTCCTACAAATTAAACTTTTATATGCAACTTCCATCTAATTCGATGTTGAATTCTATGTATAACAATTAATATTAATTAAAGCGTCAAAAGAATTTGTTCTATACTGTCAAAACAAAACAATAAAACTCAATATAAATATCTACCTAAAATGAAAACTTGTGAAATCCACTAGTCATGATGGAAATTCACTACTATAAGCAATGAAAATGGAATTCATAAGCAAGTTTTTGTTAAGTTTATATCCTCTATATAAATTTACATTCAAATTCATCTAAATTATGTCATGTTTTTTATTTTATTTTTCAAACTCCTAAAAATTGAACTTCTTTATGCAACTTCCATCTAATTCAATGTTGAATTCTATGTATAAAAATTATGATTAATAAAATCATGCAAGGAAAGGTTTATATTTTCAAAAGTAAACATTGTCAAAAGTAAACAAAAATACTTGATATCAACATTTAAATTGTACGAAAAATTAATTTAATACCTATGATAATGAAAAATGATGTAGAAACCTCAAATTGTCTCCTTCTACATTATTTAGCATGCAAATTGGTTTTGAAAAGGTGATGGATCAAGCCTAATTTGGTACAACAAGAATTTAACTACATAAAAAAGGCATTTCTCAGTCAGAAAAAGTGCAGAACCAGACAAATGCATAGAATTGTGGGCCTGAATCATGGGTCAACTACTTTTTTACAACTTTTGGAAAAGCAAAAGTTGGCGCTCGCCAAATTTGGAGAGGGCCAAATTTGATGCAAAATGTGACATCAAGTTTTGTGTGTGCCAAATGTTCAATTTCAATTCTTTGCAATTTTTGACTTCTAGATTGGCGAGCACCAAATGTTTTTTATAGCAAATTTGTTCATTTGTAAGCCTCAATCATAAATGAAGACCTACATAGGGGATAGAGAAGAGTGGGACTAAGAGGTAGAGGACACTATAAGACTATTTTAGGAGGGATGAAGATGCAAAGAAGGATGGAGAATCTGAGAGGAGTATTTTGTAATTAAGTTTTTCGTAGACATCACCAATAGTGGCACATTATCATCAATTGTCTCTTGATACATGTGAGAATGCTCCTACTCAATCATAATCCCTCAATCGTACTAAATTAAACCCTTAACCCTAATCCCTCAACCCTATACTTTAAACCCTAATCCTTCAAACCTCAAACCTTAAACCCTCAACCCTTAAACCCTATACCCTATACCCTATCAATTAAACCCTCAGCCCTAATTGCTTAGCCATAATCCCTCAAATCTCAAACCTTAATCCCTCAATCATCAAACGTTAATCCCTTAAACCTCAAACCTTAATTCCTAAATCCTCAAACCATAAACCCTCAACCCTCAACCCTCTACCTTCAACCCTATCAATTAAACCCTCCACCCTATGCCTAAAACCCTATCAATTAAACCCTCCACCCTATGCCTTAAACCCTAATCCCTCTGTCACCCAAAAGATGTATAGTTGGACACTTTTTTATGCTCACTTGAGTCTCTCTCATGGACTTTGGCTTGATTTTTCCTATATTTAATGTTGTAATGTGGTCAACACATTCACATTAGGTCTTGGACCCTTGAGAATCATTAAGAATTCTAGGATGTCTTAAAAAAGTGTTGTGAAGTGTTGTGACCCACTTTCACACTTTTCTAGGACCCTTTCATTATAATTCACTTAAATAACCTCTTTTTATCACTTACCAAGTCTTATTTTAAAGTATTGTAAAGAGTTGTAACAAACTCTCATGCTTTTCTAGGCTTCTCATTAATAACTTAACCCTTTTTTATGTTTAAATTACCCCTTAATACACTTTCCAACCCTACTTAAGTGTATTTTTTAGAATATTTCCATTAAACAACATTAAATACACTTTAATCCCCAATACCCAGTAAAATTTCCCTGGTGGGACCAAGTCGCCACATAGGGTGACTTAGTCCCACTGGGCACAAAAATCAAAATAATTTTAATTTTATGGCAATATTTTATTCTCTTAACCTTAAGGTTGGCCTATGATGTGTTATTTTGGGGAAATATTGAAAAATAAAGTATAAATAAAGAATTGTCCTCTCATTTTCACCCAAAAAAAAATAGTTTAGTGCATTCATTCACACATTAGCTTATTTTCATTCATAACTTTCAAACATTCAAGGTATTATCAAGCATCCATTGGAGCATCTTCTTGCATATCTTCAGATTTAAACATCAAGGGTTTAGTGATTTGTGACATTGCATGTTGTTCATTCATCATTCTCTCTTTATTTCATTTCATTTTCTAGGGCTTGATTACCAAATTGAGGTTTGACCAAGGCAAACCCTTATTCTCTAACCCTTAACCCTTTTCCCCCTCTTTGCATGTGTGTTTTGCAAGTCTTGTATGCAGATTTTTCAAAGAGAAAGGTGTTAAAAAGTGTTCAACAATCCATCAAAGTCATTCAAGTCAACAAATCCCTAATTGAAGCTTGGAGACCTCTTTCAACCCGTTTTCTGTAGAATTTGAACCGAACATCTGTCAAGAAGGGAAGTGCAAACCGAAAGCGACAAATTCCTGGCTTGAATTTCTTAAGATTCTTAGGTGGACTAAGTCACCATCTATGGTGAATTAGTCCCACTACCATGCTTGAAAAGTGATTTTTACATTTTTGAATACCCATTTGGCAGAAACCTGTTCCGATAAAACCTCCCCAAAACAGGACTAAGTCGCCTAGCTTGGCGTAAGTGTCCCAATTGGCTTCAATAGCAAAATATGTAGGATTCTAAAGCCTCTCTAAATTATATTTCAATTTCCAAGTGCACCTCTCTAGTTTTGTTTATTTATGTTATTGTTTACTTGCATTCTTAGGTCATTTTGCATACATCACTTTGTTTTCAAACATCTTGCATTCCTCGAGTTTTGCATTAATATTCATTATCTTTTATCAATTCTTTGCATTTAGGATATTGAATTTATACATACTATCATTAGTCTTTAGTGAGCCTCCAAGTTTTTGTGGGATGCCTTTATCCTTTTAGGTGAAAAACCCTAGAAGTATAAGAGAGAAGCCACTACAAAAATTTGTGGTTCACCCTCAAACCTTAAACCATCAACCCAAGTAAATTGTAATACCTCAACCCTAACCCTTCAACCCTCTACCCACTACCCTATGAATTAAACCCTCTACCCTAGATACCCTATATTGTAATCCCTCATACCTCATACCTCAAACCTTAGATGAGGTCCCCAACCCTTCAACCCTAATCTCTCAAATATCGACCCTTAAACCCTCAACCCTTAAACCCTAATACATCAACCCCCAATCCTCTACCTAAATAACAATCATTATCTCATACTAATAACAAGGACAACAATAAAATCATCTCAGGACCTCCTGCCCTAATCTCCTCTCAAGAGGTTGGAGAATCTAGCAAACACAAGAGGCCTTACAAGTTACAAAAACTCAAGTTTCCTCTTTGTCCACCACCTGAATGTGAAAGGAAATTGAAAATCCTTTTAAACAAAGGACTCATACTATTACCAACTATGAATAGTTTGGTGATCTATCCTAAAGATGCTAATGTTCCACATTGTGCATATCATTATGTTCTTGGACATAGAAGCGATGAGTGTCACCAATTGAAACAAATACTAGGCATGTATCATTTTGATGGTGGTAATTACTATCCAATAAATCCATAAACATCTGAACACCCTTATCATGTAATAATTGTAGAAAATTTTCTTCTCACTATTACATGACCACTTTCCATCACCTATCTCGGTTCATTCTTGTCTTGCACTTAGTGGGGGCAAGAAGTTGACTACCTTGTCCTAGTAATGCATTTTTCATTGTCCCTTAGCTATGTTACTCACCTTTTGATTATACCGATTGAGATTGGGAGGTGGGTGAATTGCTCGAGAGTTGACTTGCATTTTCCTTACTAGTCTTTTACATTTTTTTTCTTTTCCTTTTGTGTGTTTGCATGTGCATAACGTGTTCCCCCATGACATGATGTTTGATGTTCTCTTTCTCTTTGTGACATTTTTCTATTTGTACCTTCATTCTTTAATATGTCGTACATCACTTTTCTTTTGTCTTTTTCTTTTGTTTTCCTTTTGGGGATGACACAAGGCATTGAGACCAAAATGTCTCTTTCATGTTGACCCAAAATACCCCTTTTCCTTGTCTTTTCTTTTCCTTGTGTTTTCCTTTAGGGGATGACTCAAGGAATTGAGACTGAAATGTCTCTTTCATGTTGACCCAAAATATTTTCCTTTTTCTTTCACCTTCACATTTTCATTTGATTTTGTTTTCCTTTTGGGGATGATGGATAACATCAAGACACCCTATGTCTCTTCCATGTTGACCTAAACAGATCCTTCTTTTTCTTTTTCTTTTTGGTCTCTTTGTGTCATTCTTCTAGTTTTATGTATTTGAGGAATGATGACAGTTCTAATCTTTTTACAAAACATTGTAGCAAAGAATATATTGATCCCAGATCCATAGATCCCTCATGTGTTTGGTGTTTTCATTTTGGGGGCAACTCCTTCATTTTTATTTTTTTTCCTTTCCTTCACATGACGTAGCCTTACTCAGAAATGTATGACTTGGCATAAGGGCTTTGCAAGTTGGCTCTCATGTCTTCTTTCTTTTTACATTTTTCATTTTCTACTTTAAAGTAATTACTCACAGTACAATGTATAGCAATTCCTTTAAAGTGGGAGCATGCATTGGCATTATTCATTTGCATTTTTCCTTTTTCATGGTTCTTAATGTATCCTTCTTACTTCATACGATGTGTTTTGTTGCTTTGTTGATGACATTGGGTATAACATGTCCTTCATGAGCATGATTTATCTTAGCATATTACATTCATCTTAGTGGTTTGATGCAACACACTACATCCCCTAAGTTGAAAATTTTATATTCTTTGATTGGTCCTCTCTTAGAGAAATTAGACACAATGTTCCCTAAGTTAAAGACCTCACATGAACCAAGCAAGACTCCACTGAACATCTTTTGCATGTTGCATTTTGTATTTGTTATATGGCTACCTTGCATAACACAACTTGCATGCCTGTAATTTCATCGCATTTGTTCATGAGCTCCAAGCAAACAAAGTTTTTCTTGTCTCATGAAGCTTTCTTGCCTCAAAGTGATTATACATTTCTTTTTCCAAAAAAACAACCTAGATCTGATCCACACCAGGATGGAGACACAATAGAAGCTTGACCTAACTCTCTTTTCTTCCTCCTTTTCTCTCTTTCATTCCTTTTCATCACTTTCATCTATGTTTCTTTGTGCTTATGTTCTCTTTTCCATGGGACCTTGATCCCGGGGGCTTGATCACCCCTCTTGATTGTTGTTGTCTCATCTTACCAAGCATCAATGCATTTGGATCACTCTTGATGTGCATGTTGGGATACTTTAGTGTGAGTTTGAAGCAAGTTCACCCTCTCACTAAAGTGGGAGCTTAATGTGTCACCAAAAAATGTATAGTTGGATTTTTTTTATGCTCACTTGAGTCTCTCTCATGGAATTTGTCTTGATTTTTCCTAGATTTAATGTTGTAATATGGTCAACACATTCACATTAGGTCTTGGACCCTTGAGCATCATTAAAAATTAGATAGGATGTCTTGTAAAAGTGTTGTGAAGTGTTGTAACCCACTTTCACACTTTTTTAGGACCCTTTCATTATAATTCATTTAAATAACCTCTTTTTATCACTTACCAAGTCTTATTTCAAAGTGTTGTAAAGAGTTATAACAAACTCTCACACTTTTCTAGGCTTGCAATCAATAACTTAACCCTTTCTTATGTTTAAATGACCCCTTAATACACTTTTCGGCTCTACTAAAGTGTATTTTTTTAGAATATTCCCATTAAACAACATTAAATACACTTTAATCCCTGATATCCAGTAAAATTTCCCTGATGGGACCAAGTCGCCACCTAGGGCAACTTAGTCCCACTAGGCACAAAAATCAAAATAATTTTAATTTTCTAGCAGGATTTTATTCTCTTAAGCTTAAGTTGGCCTGTGATGTGTTATTTTCAAGAAATATTAAAAAATAAAGTATAAATAAAGGGTTTTCCTCTCATTTTCAACCCAAAAAAAAAATAGTTTAGTGCATTCATTCACACATTAGCTTATTTTCATTCATAATTCTCAAGCATTCAAGGTATTATCAAGCATCGATTATAACATCTTGTTGCATATCTTCATATTTCAACATCAAGGGTTTGGTGAGTCGTGACATTACATGTTGTTCATTCATCATTCTCTCTTTATTTCATTTCATTTTCTAGGGTTTGATTACCAAATCGGAGTTTGACCAAGGCAAACCCCTGTTCTCTAACCCTTAACCCTTTTTTCCCTCTTTGCATGTGTGTTTTGAAGATCTTGTATGTAGATTTGTCAAAGAGAAAGGTGTTAAAAAGTGGTCAACAATCCATCAAAGTCATTCAAGTCAACAAAGCCCTAATTGAAGCTTGGAGACCTCTTTTAGCCTGTTTTCTGCAGAATATGAACTGGACACCTATCAGGAAGGGAAGTGCAAACTAAAAGCTATAGATTCTTGCCTTGAATTTCTTGAGATTCCTAGGTAGACTAATTCACCATATGTGGTGAATTAGTCCCACTGCCAGGCCTGAAAAGTGATTTTTACATTTCTAAATACCCATTTGGAAGAAACTTGTTCTGGTAGAATCTCCTCAAAATAGGACTAAGTTGCCCAACTTGGCGTAAGTGTCCCAATTGGCTTCAGCAAAAAAATTTGTAGGATTCCAGAGCCTCTCTACATCATATTTCAATTTCTAGGTGCACCTCTCCAATTTTGTTTATTTTTGTTATTGTTTACTTGCATTCTAAGGTCATTTTGCATACATCACTATGTTTTCAAACATCTTGCATTCTTTAGGTTTTACATTAATATTCATTATCTTTTATCATTTATTTGCATTTAGTACATTGAATTTTGACATACTTCAATTGTACTAGCATTAGTCTTTAGTGAACCTCCAAGTTTTTTTGGGATACCTTTCTCCTTTTAAGTGAAAAACCCTAGAAGTGTAAGAGAGAAGCCCCTACAAAAATTTGTGGTTCATTTTGGTGAACCCAACTTTAGAACATTTTACTTCTAACTTCAAGTGCATTTCCATTGTAGGAATAACTTGCATCAACATTGCATTGGGTTTTGAAAATTGCATTAGTGAAAAGCTCGTATAGCTTGCATTTTTGCATTATATTTCATTGGAAAATTATAAAATTCTGCATTTTCACACTGTAGCTGCATCTAAAAATTTAAAAAACATAGAATTGCATTTAAAATTTCTAAAAAATCTCAAAAAAATCACTACTGGGACTAATTCACCACACTGGGCGACTTAGTCCTCCTGCACATTTTGCACTATAATTTCTAGCATTTTTAGAGCATTTTCTACATTTCTATTTTTTGTTCTTACATATTGTTATAGTTTCAATATTTTCTATTTATTCCATTTAGTTTTCTTTCATTCATTTGCATCATGGCTTTCTGTTTTAATAAGTTTTGGATGTCATTAAAATCTTTAGTTGATATGTCAAACTGTGGCTTTGGAACTGATCCTAATGACCTTGAGCTTCCTCATGCTCCTTCAACTCCTCATGAATGTCCTCCTCATGATGTTGACGTCATTGGAGAAGATGATGACAACATGAATAAGTTCCTAAATGAATTCCTTGACAACCTTGAAGATAATGCATCCTTTTATCCATCCATGAAACAACAAGACCTTCCTACAATTTCACCTCCTAATATGTTTGGTTACTTACATCTTGAAACAAATGAAGGACCCAAGTTCCCTTCATTAGGTGGACCTGGTTCCTCTAAACAAGTGACCCCTCAACCATTCTATGATAACAAAGTTACAAATACCCCAATTAGCCTTTAAGAAACTTATGGCAAAGGTTTTACCATTTTAACCAAACAAAGATGTGACACAACAACTGAACATGACATTCATCAACTTTTAGATCAAAATACAAAAGATGAAAACACAACAGGATTTAGGATATATCAAGATCCTCCTTAGGACAGCAAGCCTCCTATATAATATTGGATACTTCATGATGATGGCACAATAATCTTTGATTCCCCTCTTGATCTGAATGTGCTTCTTCCTAAAGAACAATCACTATCTCATGCCAATAACAAGGAGAACAATAAAATCATCTCAAGACCTCCTACCCTAATGTCCTCTCGAGAGGTTGGAGAATCTAGCAAATGTAAGAGGCCTTACAAGTTACAAAAAATCAATTTTCCTCTCCGTTCACCACCTGAATGTGAAAGGAAATTACAAATCCTTTTAAACAAAGGACTCATACTATTACCACCTATGAATAGGTTGGTGATCTATCCCTAAAGATGCTAATGTTCCACATTGTGCATATCATCATTTTCTTGGACATAGAAGTGATGAGTGTCACCAATTGAAAGAAATACTGAGCAAGTATCATTTTGATGGTGATAATTGCTATCCCATAAACCATTTGAATACCCTTATCATGTAATAGTTGTAGAACATTTCCTTCTCACTATTACATGGCGGGCCTTCCCATCATCTATCTTGGCTCATTCTTGTCTTACACTTAGTGGGGGCAAGAAGTAGCTAGCCTTCTCTTAGTAATGCATTTTTCATTGTCCCTTAGCTGTGTTACTCACCTTTCGCTTATACCGATTGAGATTGGGAGGTCGATGACTTGCTCGACGGTTGACTTACATTTGCCTTACTAGTATTTTGCATTTTCTTTTATGTTTTTGCATGTGTGTAACATGTTCCCCTGTGACATGATGTTTGATGTTCTCTTTCTCTTTGTGACATTCCTCTATTTGTACCTCCATTCTTCTATATGTCATACATCACTTTTCCTTTTCTTTATGTTTTCTTTTGTATTTTTCTTTTGTTTTCCTTTTGGGGATGACACAAGGAATTACGACCAAAATTTCTCTTTCATGTTGACCCAAAAGACCCCTTTTCCTTGTCTTTTTTTTCTTGTGTTTTCCTTTTGGGGATGACGCAAGGCATTTAGATCAAAATGTCTCTTTCATATTGACCCAAAAGCTTTTCCTTTCTCTTTTTCCTTTTCATTTTCATCTGCTTTTTTTCTTCCTTTTGGGTACAATACAAAGCATCGAGACACCCTATGTCTCTTTCATGTTGACCTAAACAGATCTTTCTTTTTCTTTTTTTTCACTCTCTTTGTGCCATTCTTCCATTTTTATGTATTCGGGGAATGATGACAATTCTGAGCTCTTTACAAAACATTGCAGCAAAGAACATACTAACCCAAAATCCATAGATCCCTCATGTATTTGATGTTTTCATTTTGGGGGCAACTCCCTTTTTTTTTTCTTTTTCCTTTCCTTCACATGATGTAGCCTTACTCAAAAACGTATGACTTGGCATAGGGGATTTCCAAGTTGGCTCTCATGTCTTCTTTCTTTTTACATTTTTCATTTGCTAATTTAAAGTAATTTCTCATAGTATGGTGTGTAGCAATTCCTTTAAAGTGGGCGCATACATTAGCATTATTCATTTGCACTTTTCCTTTTTCATTTTTATTAATGCAGCCTTGTTACTTCATATGATGTGTTTTGTCACTTTGTGCATGACATTGGGTATAGTGTCCTTCATGAGCATGATTTATCTTAGCATATTACATTCCTCTTAGTGGATTGATGCAACACACTACATCCCCTAAGTTGAAAATTTTATATTCTTTGATTGGTCTTCTCTTGGAGACATTAGAGACAATGTTCCCTAAGTTAAAGGCCTCGCATGAACCAAGCAAGACTCCTTTGAACATATTTTGCATGTTGCATTTTTCATTTGTTATGTGGCCACCTTGCATAACATATCTTGCATGCCTATAGTGCCATCACGTTTTTTCATGAGCTCCAAGCATACAAAGTTTTTCTTTTCTCGTGAAGCTTGAAATTTCATTTTCTTTTGTGGCACCTTATTAAAGTTATCAGGAGGTATAACTTTGGTATGCTTGAGAGGGAAGCCCATTCTAAGGCATGAATTTTCCCCATAGCCACCTGTGTGTGTGTGAGTTCATACCAACTATGAGTGTATGTTTCTCACCTTTTGGGCCTTCTCACCCGATGGAAAGCCATGAATTTCATCACCTCAGAATGAGTATACATTTCTTTTTCTAGAAAAATGGCCTAGATCTGATCCACAACAGGATGGACAAATAATCGAAGCTTGATCTAACTCTCTTTTCTTTCTCCTTTTCTCTCTTTCTTTATTTTTTATCACTTTCATGCATGTTCCTTTGTCTTTATGTTTGGTTTGCCATGGGACCTTGATCCTGGGGGTTTGATCATCCCACTTGATTGTTGTTGTCTCATCTTACCAAGAATCAATGTATTTGGATCCCTCTTGATGTGCATGTTGGGCTACTTTAGTGTGAGTTTGAAGCAAGTTCATCCTCTCACTAAAGTGGGGGCTTAATGTGTCACCAAAAAATGTATAGTTGGAATTTTTTTACGCTCACTTGAGTCCCTCTCATGGAATTTGGCTTGCTTTTTCCTAGATTTAATGTTGTAATGTGGTCAACACATTCACATTGGGTCTTGGACCCTTGAGATTCATTAAGAATTCTATGATGTCTTGTAAAAGTGTTGTGAAGTGTTGTAATCCGCTTTCACACTTTTCTTGGACCCTTTCATTATAATTCATTTAAATAACCTTTTTTTATCACTTACCAAGTCTTATTTCAAAGTGTTACAAATATTTGTAGAAAACTCACACTTTTTTAGGCTTGTCATCAATAACTTAATCCTTTCTTATGTTTAAATGACCCCTTAATGCACTTTCCAACCCTACTTAAGTGTATTTTTTAGAATATTCTCTTTAAACAACATTAAATACACTTTAATCCCTGATACCCAGTAAAATATCCTTGGTGGGATCAAGTCGCCACCTGGGGCGACTTAGTCCCACTAGGCACAAAAATAAAAATAATTTTACTTTTCTAGCGGGATTTTATTCTCTTAACCTTAAGGTCGGCCTGTGATGTGTTATTTTTGGGAAATATTGAAAATTAAAGTATAAATAAAGGGATCTCCTCTCATTTTCACCCAAAAAAAAACAAATTAGTTTAGTGCATTCATTCACACATTAGCTTATTTTCATTCATAATTCTCAAACATTCAAGGTATTATCAAGCATCCATTGGAACATCTTGTTGCATATCTTAAGATTTGAACATCAAGGTTTTGGTGAGTTGTGACATTTCATGTTGTTCATCCATCATTCTCTCTTTATTTCATTTCATTTTCTAGGGTTTGATTACCAAATTGGGGTTTGACCAAGGCAAACCCCTATTCTCTAACCCTTATCCCTTTTTCCCCTCTTTGCATGTGTGTTTTTCAAGTCTTGTATATAGATTTTTCAAAGGTCAAGGTGTTAAAAAGTGGTCAACACTCCATCAAAGTCATTCAAGTCAACAAAGCCCTAATTGAAGCTTGGAGACCTCTTTCAACCTGTTTTCTACAAAATCTAAACCAGGCACTTGTTAAGAAGGGAAGTGCAAACAAAAAGCTACAGATTCCTACCCCAAATTTCTTGAGATTCCTAGGTGGACTAAGTTTCCATCTGTGAAGAATTAGTCCCACTGCCAAGCTTGAAAAGTGATTTTTACTTTTTTGAGTACCCATTTGGCAGAAACCTGTTTCGATAGAATCTCCCTGAAACAAGACTAAGTCACCTAGCTTGGAGTAAGTGTCCCAGTTGGCTTCAACAAAAAAAAATATAGCATTCTAAAGCCTCTTTACATCATATTTTAGTTTCCAGGTGCACCTCTCCAATTTTGTTTATTTCTATATTGTTTACTTGCATTCTTAGGTCATTTTGCATACATCACTGTGTTTTCAAACATCTTGCACTCCTCTCATTTTTCATTAATATTCATTATCTTTTATAAGTTATTTGCATTTAGCACATTGAATTTAGATATACTTCAATTGTACTAGCATTATTCTTTAGTGAGCCTCCAAGTTTTTTTGGGATACCTTTCTCCTTTTAAGTGAAAAGCCCTAGAAGTGTAAGAGAGAATCCCCTACCAAAATTTGTAGTTTGTTTTGGTGAACGTGACTTTAGAACAATTTACTTATGATTTAAAGTGCATTTCCATCCTATGAATAACTTGCATCAACATTGCATTAGGGTTTTGCATTGTTTAATTTGCATCCTAGGGTTTTAAAAATTGCATTAGTGAAAATCTCCTATAGCTTGTATTTTTGCATTATATTTCATTGGAAAATTATAAAATTCTATATTTTCACACTGTAGTTGCATCTGAAAATTTGAAAAAAACATAAAATTTCATTTAAAATTTCTAAAAAATCTCAAAAATATCACTATTGGGACTAATTCACCACACTGGGCGACTTAGTCCTCCTGCACATTTTGTACTATAATTTACGGCATTTTTAGAGTATTTTCTACATTTCTGTTTTTTGTTCTTGCATACTGTTATAGTTTCTAAATTTTCTATTTATTCCATTTAGTTTTCTTTCATTCATTTGCATCATGGCTTTTTGTTTTAATAAGTTTTGGATGTCATTAAAATATTTAGTTGACATGTCATATTGTGCCTTTGGAATTGATCCTAATGACCTTGAGCTTCCTCGTGCTCCTTCAACTCCTCATGAATGTCCTCCTTGTGATGTTGAAATCATTGGAGAAGATGATGACAACATGAATAAGTTCCTAAACAAATGCCTTGACAACCTTGAAGCTAATGCATCCTTTTATCCATCCATAAAACAACAAGACCTTCCTACAATTTCACCTCCTAATATGTTTGGTTACTTACATCTTGAAACAAACAAAGGACCTAAGTTCTATTCATCAAGTGGATGCAGTTCCTCTAAAAAAACAACCCCTCAACCATTATATGATAGCAAAGTTAAAAATACCCCAATCAACCTTGAAGAAACTTTTGGCAAAGGTTTTACCATTTTCATCAAACAGGGATGTGACACAATAATTGAACATGATGTTCATCAACTTTTATAACATAATCCAAAAGATGAAAACACAATAGGGTTTAGGATATCAAGATCCTCCTTAGGACAACAAGCCTCCTATAGAATATTAGAGACTTCGTGATGATGGCATGGTAATCTTTGATTTTTCTCTCAATCTGATTGTCCTTCTTCCTAAAGAACAATCACTATCTCATACCGATAACAAGAACAACTATAAAATCATCTTAGGACCTCCTTCCCTAATCTCCTCTCGAGAGGTTGGAGAATATAGCAAATGCAAGAGGCCTTACAAGTTACAAAAACTCAAGTTTCCACCACCTAAATGTGAAAAGAAATTGCAAATCCTTTTAAATAGAGGACTCATACTATTACCATCTATGAATAGGTTGGTGATCTATCCTAAAGACGCTAATTTTCCACATTGTGCATATCATCGTGTTCTTGGACATAGAAGCAATGAGTGTCACCAATTGAAATAAATACTAAGTATCATTTTGATGGCGATAACTACTATCCAATAAATCTATAAACCATTTGAACACCCTTATCATGTAATAGTTGTAGAAAATTTCCTTCTCACTATTACATGACCCCTTCCCATCACCTATCTCGACTAATTATTGTCTTGCACTCAATGGGGGAAATAAGTTGCTAGGCTTGCCATAGTAATGCATTTTTCATTGTCCCTTAGCTGTATTACTCACCTTCCACTTATACCGATTGAGATTGGGAGGCAGGTGACTTGCTGGATGGTTGACTTGCATTTGCCTTACTAGTCTTTTACGTTTTCTTTTTCTTTTTCTTTTGCATGTTTGCATGTGCATAACATGTTCCCCCATGACATGATGTTTGATGTTCTCTTTCCCTTTGTGACATTCCTCTATTTGTAGGTCTTCATTCTTCTATAGATCGTACATCGCTTTTTTTTTTCTTTATCTAGTTTCTTTTGCCTTTTTCTTGTGTTTTCCTTTTGGGGATAATGCAAGGCATTGAGATCGAAATGTCTCATTCATGTTGACCCAAAAGACCCATTTTCCTTGTCTTTTATTTTTCTTGTGTTTTCTTTTTGGGGATGATGCAAGGCATTGAGACCAAAATGTCTCTTTCATGTTGACCCAAAAACTTTTCCTTTTTATTTCGCCTTTTCATTTTCATTTGATTGTGTTTTCTTTTTGGGATGATGCAAATCATCGATACAACCTATGTCTCTTCCATATTGACCTAAACCAATCTTTCTTTTTCTTTTCTTTCACTCTCTTTGTGTCATTCTTCCAGTTCTATGTATTCGGGATATGATGACAGTTCGAAGCTCTTTACAAAACATTGCAGCAAAAAACATACTGACCCCAAATCCATAGATCCCTCATGTGTTTGGTGTTTTCATTTTTGGGGCAACTCCTTCCTTCTTTTTCTTTTTCCTTTCCTTCACATGATGCAGCCTTACTCAAAAAATTATGACTTGGCATAGGGGCATTCCAAGTTGGCTCTCATGTCTTCTTTCCTTTTCCATTTTTCATTCGCTACTTTAAAGTAATTACTCACATCATGGTGTGTAGCAATTCCTTTAAAGAGGGGGAATGCATTAGCATTATTCATTTTCATTTTTCATTTTTCATGGTTCTTAATGCAGCCTTGTTCATATGATGTGTTTTTTCACTTTATGGATGACATTGGGTATAGTGTCCTTCATGAGCGTGATTTATCTTAGAATATTGCATTCCTCTTAGTGGCTTGATGTGACACACTACATCCCCTAAGTTTTGAATTTTATATTCTTTGATTGGTCCTCTCTTGGAGACATCAGACACAATATTCCCTAACTTAAAGACCTCACTTGAACCAAGCAAGACTCCTTTGAACATCTTTTGCATGTTGCATTTTTCATTTGTTATATTGCCACCTTGCATAACACGGCTTACATGCCTGTAGTGCCATCACGTTTGTTGATGAGCTCCAAGAATATGAAGTTTTGCTTATCTTGTGAAGCTCAAAATGTATTTTTTCTTTTGTGTAACCTTGTTAAATTTATCAAGAGGTATAACTTTGGTATGGTTGAGCGACAATCCCATTCTGAAACATGACTTTTCCCCATAGCCACTTGCATGTGTGTGTGCATACCAGCCATGAGTGTATGTTTCTCACCTTTTGTGCCTTCTCACCCAGTGAACAACCATGAGTTTCTTCGCCTAAGAGTGAGTATACATTTATTTTTTTGGACAAACTTGGCCTAGATCTGATCCACAACAGGATGGACAAACAATCGAAGCTTGATCTGACTCTCTTTTCTTTCTCCTTTTCTCTCTTTCATTCTTTTTCATCACTTTCACGCGTGTTCCTTTATGCTTATGTTTGGTTTACCATGGGACCTTGATCCTAGGGGCTTGATCATCCCTCTTGATTGTTGTTGTCTCATCTTACCAAGCATCAATGCATTTGGATTCCTCTTGATGTGCATGCTAGGCTACTATAGTGTGAGTTTGAAGCAAGTTAATCCTCTCACTAAAGTGGGGGTTTAATGTATCACCAAAAAATTTATAGTTGGACATTTTTTTTATGCTCACTTGAGTCTCTCTCATGGACTTTGGCTTGATTTTTCCTAGATTTATGTTGTAATGTGGTCAACACATTCACATTAGGTCTTGGACCCTTGAGAATCATTAAGAATTATAGGATGTCTTGTAAAAGTGTTTTGAAGTGATGTAACCCACTTTCACACTTTTCTAGGATCCTTCATTATAATTCACTTAAATAACCTCTTTTTATCACTTAACAAGTCTTATTTCAAAGTGTTGTAAAGAGTTGTAACAAACTCTCATGCTTTTCTAAGCTTATCATCAATAACTTAACCTTTTCTTATGTTTAAATGACCCCTTAATACACTTTATAGCCCTAATTAAGTGTATTTTTTAGAATATTCCCATTAAACAACATTAAATACACTTTAATCCTCGATACCTAGTAAAATTTCCCTAGTGGGACCAAGTCGACACTTGGGGCAACTTAGTACCACTAGGCACAAAAATCAAAATAATTTTAATTTTCTAGCAAGATTTTATTCTCTTAACCTTAAGTTCAGCCTATGATGTGCTATTTTCGAGAAATATTGAAAAATCAAGTATAAATAAAGGTTTTTCCTCTATTTTCACCCAAAAAAAAATAGTTTAGTGCATTCATTCACACAGCTTATTTTCATTCCAAACTCTCAAACATTCAAGGTATTACCAAGCATCCAATCGAGCATCTTCTTGCATATCTTCAAATTTCAACATCAAGGGTTTGGTGAGTTGTGACATTGCATGTTGTTCATTCATCATTCTCTCTTTATTTCATTTCATTTTCTAGGGTTTGATTACCAAATCAAGGTTTGACTAAGGCAAACCCCTATTCTCTAACCCTTAAACCTTTTCCCCCTCTTTGCATGTGTTTTGCAAGTCTTGTATGCAAATTTCTCAAAGAGAAAGGTGTTAAAAAGTGGTCAACAATCCATGGAAGTCATTCAAGTCAAAAAATCCCTAATTGAAGCTTGGAGACCTCTTTCAACCCATTTTTTGCAAAATCTGAACTGGACACCTGTCAGGAAGGGAAGTGCAGATTGAAAGCAACAAATTCCTGCCCCAAATTTTCCAATATTTCGAGGTGGACTAAGTCACCATCTATGGTGAATTAGTCCCACTGCCAGGCCTGAAAAGTGATTTTTACATTTCTGAGCACCTATTTGGTAGAAACCTATTCTGATAGAATCTCCACAAAATAGGACTAAGTTGCCCAGCTTTGTGTAAGTGTCCTAGTTGACTTCAATAACAAAATCTACATGATTCTAAAACCTCTCTACATCATATTGTAAGTTCCAGGTGCACCTCTCCAATTTTGTTTATTTTTGTTATTTTTTACTTGCATTATTAGGTCATTTTGTATACATCAATGTGTTTTCAAACATCTTGCATTCTTTAGGTTTTTCATTAATATTCATCATATTTTATCAATTCTTTGCATTTAGGACATTGAATTTAGACATAATTCAATCATACTAGCATTAGTCTTTAGTGAACCTCCAATTTTTTGTGGGATGCCTTTCTCCTTTTAGGTGAAAAACCCTAGAAGTGTAAGATTGAGGCCCCTACAAAAAAATTGGTTCACCCTCAAACCTTAAACCATCAACCCAAGTAAACAGTAATACCTCAACCCTCTTCCCACCACCCTATGAATTAAACCTCTACCCTAGATACCTTATACTACAATCCCTAATGCATCATATGTAAAACCTTAGACTCCCAACCCTTCAACCCTAATCCCTCAAATATCGACCCTTAAACCCTCAACCCTTAAACCATAATACCTCATCCCTCAATCCTCTACCCTATCAATTAAACCATAAACCCTAGTTTCTCAACCTTAATCCCTGAATCCTCAAACCTTAAACCCTCAACCCTTAATCCTCTACCCTCTACCCTATTAATTACACCCTCTACCCTATACCTTAAACCCTAATCCCTCAAACCTTAAACTGTCAACCCAATTAAACTGTAATACATCTACCCTCAACCCTCAACCCTCTACCCTAGATACCTTATACTATAATCCCTCATACCTCATACCTCAAACCTCAAACCTTAAACCCTCAACCCTTCAACCCTAATCCCTCAACTGTCAACCCTTAAACCCTAATACCTCATCCCTCAACCCTCTACCCTATCAATTAAAACCTAAACCCTAGTTGCTCAACCTTAATCCTTGAATCTTCAAACCTTAAACCCTCAACCCTTAAACCATAATACCTCAACACTCAACCCTCTACTCTCTACCCTATACATTAATCCCTCAATCCTATACCTTAAACACTAATCCCTCAAACCTCAATTAAAGTTAATCCCTCAAACCTAAATTAAAACCTCTACCCTATACCTTATACTGTAATTCCTCATACCTCAAACATAAATCCTCAACTCTTCAACCCTAATCTCTCAACTATCAACCCTAAACCCTCAACCCTTAAACCCTAATGCCTCAGCCCTCAACCCTATACCCTATCAATTAAACCCTAAACCCTAGATGTTCAACCTTAATCCCTAAATCCTCAAACCTTAAACCCTCAACCCTTAACTCTCTACCCTCTACCCTATACCTTAATCCTTAATCCCTCAAACCTTATACCATCAACCCAATTAAATTGTAATACCTCAACCCTCAACCCTCTACCCACTACTATATAAATTAAACCCTCTACCCTAGATACCTTATAACATAATCCATCATATCTCGTACCTCGAACCTTAAACCCTCAACCCTTAAACCCTAGTCCCTCAACTATCGACCCTTAAACCCTCAACCCTTAAACCCTAACACCTCATCCCTAAACCCTCTACCCTACAATTAAACCCTATCAATTAAACCCTTAAACCCTCAACCCTTAAACCATAATACCTCAACATGCAACCCTCTAACATTAAAATCTCAATCCTATACCTTAAACCCTAATCCCTCAAACCCCAATTAAACCTAATCCCTCAAACCTGAATTAAACCCTCTACCCTATACCTTATACCATAATTCCTCATACCTCAAACCTTAAACCCTCAACCCTTCAACCCTAATCCCTCAAATATCGATGCCCCTCAACCCTAAACCCTAATACCTAAACCCTTACACTATCAATTAAACTCAATTGCCCAGCCTTAATCCCTCAAACCTCAAACCTTAATCCCTCAATCATCAAACCTTAATCCATCAAACCCCAAACCTTAATTCCTCAATTTTCAAACCTTAAACCCTGAACCCTCTACCCTATATAAATCCTCTACCCTATACCTTAAACCTTAATCCTTGAAACCTCAAACCTTAAACTATAATACCTCAACCCTCTACCCACTACCCTATGAATTAAACCCTCTACCCTACATACCTTATATTGTAATCCCTCAATACTTAAATATTAAACCCTCAACCTTTCAACCCTAATCCCTCAATTGTTGACCCTTAAACCATAATACCTCATCCCTAAGCCCTCTACCCTATCAAGTAAACCCTCAACCATAATCCCTCAATCCTATACCTTAAACCCTAATCCATCAAAACTCAAACCTTAAACCTTAATTCCTCAATCCTTAAACTTTAAACCCTCAACCCTCAACCCTCAACCCTCTACCCTATACCTCAAACCCTAATCCCTCAAACCTCAAACCTTAAACTATCAACCCTCAAACTATAATACCTCAACCCTCTAGCCACTACCTTATGAATTAAACCCTTTACCCTACATACCTTATACCTTAATCCCTCAATACCTCAAACATTAAACCACCAACCCTTCAACCATAATCCCTCAATCGTCGACCCTTAAACCCTCAACCCTTAAACCCTAATACCTCATCCCTCAACCCTCTACCCTATCAATTAAACCCTCAACCCTAATCCCTCAATCCTATACCTTAAACCCTAATCCCTCAAACCTCAAACCTTAAATCCTAATCCTTCAAACCTCAAACCTTAAATCCTAATCTTTCAAACCTCAAACCTTAATCCCTCAATCCTCAAACCTTAAACCTTCAACCCTAAATCCTCTACTATCTACCCTATCAATGAAAATATCGACCCTAGATACCTTTAACCCTAATCCCTCAAACCTAAAACCTTAATTAAACCCTCAACCCAAGACAGTCTACCCAAGATAGCTGAGAGAGAGAGAGCGATTTGTTTGTGGGGTGGGAGGGAGTGAGACTTGAGAGGGAGAGAAAGGGTTGTCTAGTTAGGGTGGGGGAGAGGATTGAGAGAGAGGGGTTAGGAGGGATTTTTTTATGGAGATGCCTAAGAGAGACAGAGAGGGAGAAACTTGAGAGAGATAATTAAGAGAGAGATGAGAGGGAGAGAGAAAGATAAATACCTGAGAGAGGGAGTTAGAGTGAGAGAAAGAGACTTGAGAGGGAGAGAGACAAGGAGTGTGAGAACTAAGATGGAGAGAGAGAGAGGGGGGTTGGAGTGAGAGAGATTTGTCTAGGCAAGGTTGGAGGGAGAAATACATGAGAGAGAGACTTGAGAGGGGGAGAGAGAGTTATCTAGTTAGGGTGGGGGGGAGACACCTAAGAGAGGGAGAGGGGTTGGTAGGGATATTTTAAGGGAGATACCTAAGAGAGAGGGAGTGCAAGACACCTGAGAAAGAGAGTTAGGAGAGGAGTGGGAGATACCTAAGAGAGACTTGAGAGAGATAGCTGAGAGAGAGAGAGATGAGAGGGGGGAGAAATATAAAGACCTAAGAAAGGTATTTGGAGTGATAGAGAGAGAAATACCTGAGAGGGAGAGAGAGGGAGTGTGAGAGAGAGGATTGGAGTGAGAGATATTTATTTATGTGGGGTGGGAGGGAGTGAGACCTGAGAGAGAGACTTGAGAGGGAGAGAGAGAGTTATCTAGTTAGGGTGGGGGAGAGGCCTGAGAGAGAGGGGTTGGGAGGGATTTTTTGAGGGAGATACTTGAGAGGCACGGAGTGGGAGACACTTGAGAGAGATACCTGAGAGAGAGAGAGATAGCTGAGAGAGAGAGATGAGAGGGAAAGAGAGAAAGATAAATACCTGAGAGGGAGTTGAAGTGAGAGAGTGATAAAGAAAGAATTGAGAGGGGAAGAGAGAGGGAGTGTGAGAGAGGGGGTTGGAGTGAGATTTTTCTAGGTAGGGTGGGAGGGAGAAAGAAATGAGAGAGATACTTGAGAGGGAGAGAGAGAGAGAGAGAGTTATCTAGTTAGGGTGGGGGGGAGAGACTTGAGAGAGGGATAGGGGTTGGGAGGGATATTTTGAGGGAGATACTTGAGAGAGAGGGAGTGGGAGACACCTAAGAAAGAGACCTGGGAGAGAGGGAGTGGGAGACACTTGAGAGATACTTGAGAGAGAGATAGTGAGAGAGAGAGAGAGATGAGAGGGAGAGAGAAAGATAAATACCTAAGAGAGGGAGTTGGAGTGAGAGAGAGAGGGAGTATGAGCTAATGCAAGGGCATCAGGAGCCTCATAAGCTTAATTTTGTAATTTTTGGGTTTTTAGGTTGATAATGTGTTTTAGTGTTTAATAAGGTCATTTATGACCATTTGGAATCATATTAATCCATTTTTAAAGTGTTTTTGGTTGTTGGCTTAAAATTTGTTAATGTTGCTAAAAATTATCAAAAAGTTGCTTAAAGTTCTCATGCAACTTTGGCAAGTGGCAAAAAAAAGCAAAGAGCTATTACAAAAAAAGAAAGAAATGTTACAATTAGTTGAAAATTATTGGTAATGGATGTATACACTTAAAATATTTGAAGAGAGGATGGATCAAGTTGATCTTTAAAGTTTTATTGAATGAAAGCAAGCTTTTTCCTGATTTCCAACATTGCAGTAATTTTCCATCACTTGGTATAGCCTATATGACTCATGTATTGATCTAAAAACAATTGCATCGTGTTTCTATGCGAATCTACTTTATTTTTATTTTTGTGGCATCAAATTTCATCAAGTATTTTGAAAGTTATTGTATTTTTACTAAAAAGTCCAAAACCCTACCTAAGGTTCCAACCAACAAGAAAAATGAAAAATAACGAGTTTCCAACATGTGAAAAGGATGAAAATTTGTAAAAAAAAAAAATTGATATTTTTATCATGCAAGGATGGTTTGGGATCTCCATTTTCACATGGGAAGGATAAATCAAGGATAGTTTGTTGCATTTTGCTTCATTCACAGTCTAAAAAAAACTAGTTTATGCTTGTTTGTGTTAAAATTCTTGCATTGTCTTCCAAGTTTGGGTTTAATGTAGGTTGTGACAAGTTTTTGAAAGGTCATGTAGAAAATTGGAAGCAAGTTTGCAATCCTCTCTTGAATTAGGTGAATGTTTTTGTTGAAAACATGCTTTGGGGCAATAATGACAAATTTGTGAAATGTGTTTCCTTCAAGTATAAGTTATGAGACTTTGAGAACCATTTTCTTGTGTTGGTTCAAGTCTAAAACAAACCCAAATAGTTCGTTGTACTTTTTCCCTTGCTTTTTATGTTGATAAGTTGTAGTATCGTTGAGTATAAACTATAGTTAGTGTGTTATCATTGTGGTATGGTGCATGGAGTTAACTAGTGTGGTGAAGGGTATTGAAGTAGTGTTGCCCAATGATTTTGTGCTAACCTACCTTGAGTTGGTGTATTTTCCTTCCTATGAATACCCTAGAAGCCAAGTCATCAATTGTGACAAGGTGCACTAATATTTCCCATTTGTTGTTGCCCATGAAGTCCTTAAGGGAATGCTTTGAAACAATCAAGTTTTACTAAACTTTATCCTTCCTCTACATCATGAGCCCTAGGAGGGAGAGAGAGAGAGTGTGAGAGAGGGGGTTGGAGTGAGAGAGATTTGTCTAGGTAGGGTGGGAGAGAGAAATTTATCTAGTTAGGGTGGCGGAGTAGACCTGAGAGAGGGAGAGGGGTTGAGAGAGATATTTTGAGGGAGAGACCTAAGAGAGAGGGAGTGAGAGACACCTGAGATAGAGACTAGAGAGAGAGAGAGAGATGAGAGGGAGGGAAAAAGATAAAGACCTAAGAGAGGGAGTTGGAGTGAGTGAGTGAGAGAGAGAAATATCTGAGAGGGAGAGATAGAGGGAGTGTGAGAGAGGGGGTTGGAGTGAGAGATATTTGTCTAGGTAGGGTGGGGGGGAGTGAGACCTAAAGAGAGAGACTACTACATCAGAGAAAGATGGTTATCTAGCTAGGATGGGAGGGAGAGACTTGAGAGAGGGACATGGGTGGGACGATATTTTGAGGGAGAGACCTAAGAGAGAGGGAGTGTGAGAAGGGATTTGAGTGAGAGAGAGAGAGTAGTCTAGGTAGGGTGGAAAGGAGTGAGCCCTAAGAGAGAGATAATTGATTTAGGGAGAGAGAGAGTTATCTAGTTAGGATGGGGGGAAAAGCTAAGAGAGGGAGAGCAGTTGGGAGGGATATTTTGAGGGAGAGATGGGTATGTGCAGGATTATCATGGAAAAAATAGGCCCTTAAGTGGCAATGAAAATTCAAAAAAATCAGAGTTAGGCAACTTGACATAAAATTTTGAATAAGTTATCTATATTATTTCAAAAATATGTAAGAATAGAATATGTGGAAAATTGAATGTAGTTTCTAAACTACTAAGTTTTTTTTTTAAAGTCTATTTGGTGAAAATTGAAATTTCAATGCAATAGTACTTAAATTTCAGTGGAAAAAATAAGAAGTAGGTGTCCTTTCACCACCCTAACCACAATAAAATGATAATATTTTTTATAAGATTTTAGATATAAGTAGAGGACTCATGTCCGGATGTGACGCATGTTTTTTTGTAATTTTTTTCCAAGTAAATAATTAATTATGAATTTTGTATTACAACTTTTAAAAAATATAAAAACTCGTATGTCTGACCACCTTAATTTGGTCAAAACTTCATAAAATTCAAATTTTTTTTAATCCTATAATATGTGAAACATAGAATGTGATGCATATTTTGGATTCAAAAAATATAATACCCTTTGAAAGTTATAGATTTTTTTCAATCAACCTATAAATCATGACTTTAGTCATAATTATAATAGAAAATGAATAATAATTATTTATTAAATTCAAACTAAAGAATAATTTATATTGGTGGAAAGCTGAGAGTCTCCTCTACAAACCCTTTTCATTTCATCAATTTTGGCTAAAAATAAAGTCATCAGCCACATGGACTAAGTCTAGAAAAATAAGGTGAGTTGTCAAACACGTTTTTTGCATTGACTTCTTAGGATTGGCATGTCCAAGCCAAATACAAAAGCAAGCCCGAGGCTAATCCCAAAGCAATAAATTCTTTGTCAGAAATATCGGATATCCGTTTCAAATCGGATATCTGTTTTGAATCAGATATTCGATTTGGTTTATATATGATTTTAAAAAATGTTTCACTTTATAATATATGATTTAGAAAATGCAATAAATATTTTATAGTTTATTTTAATATATCTAGTTTAGAATATACAATATAGTTTATAATTTAATATATAATATATTATATTATTATGTATAATGTTTAAATATTATTTCTATATTTTAATTAATGTATATATATATATATATATTACTAATATATAAAATATTATATAACTAATTAATATTACTAACATATAAAATATTTAAATATTATATTTTTCCCCTTCTCTCTCTCGAATTATTCCCCTCCTAATTCTCTCACTCCCTCTCTCTCTCACTCTCTCTCTCATTATTCCACTCCTAATTCTCTCTCCCTCTCTCTATCCTTCTTCCCCTCTTCCTCTCTCCCTTCCCCTTCCTAATTCTCTCTCTCTCTCCTATGTCTCTCCACTCTACCCTTAGCCCTCTATCGTTAAACCTTAAATCCTTAAACCATTAAACCCTCTACCCTTTATCTCTCTCCCACTCCCTCCCTCTCTCTCTCTCAAGACTCTCCCTCATCCCCCCTCTCCCTCTCTCAAGTCTCTCTCTCACTCACTCCCTCTATCTCCCTCTCCTCTACCCTTAACCCTAAACCATAAACCCTTAACCCTTGAACCCTCTACCCTCTACGCTTAACCCTTGAACCTATATCTCTCTCCCACTCCCCTCCCTCTCTCTCTCAAGTCTCACCCTCCTGCCCCCTCTCCCTCTCTTAGGTCTCTCTCTCTGACTCCTATCTCTCTACCCTCTACCCTTTTAACCCTCTACCCTCTATCTCTCTCCTACTCCTTCCCCCTCTCTCTCCCCTCTACCCATAACCTATAACCCTAAACCCTAAACCCTTAAGCCCCAAACCCTTAAACCCT
>VDFB02281492.1:419046325-419107366 GCA_007258455.2 Sequoia sempervirens
GAAATTGTTGGTCCAATGTAGCTCGGAGTGGTTCGGTGTATTTGGGTGCAAGAGAGGACCATCCCTAGCATAAACATACCCATCTAGACGTGTTGGAACAGTCTGTTTGGTTGTATGAGCTATGGAATGAAATTTGCACCACTTTGCAACTTTACACTGCTTACATCTGGCAACTTTTCCCTCCACTGAAAAGTCATCACCACAGGAAAACGCCTCCAAGATAGAAAATATTGAGAGAGGTTTTTGTAGATGGTCACAACAGAATCCCATATCCTTAGACGAAGATTCTATAAGCATCACGGCCTCCAAGAAATAGACCTTCAAAGATTGTTGTCTTTTACCACTTTGGACTCTTAAGGGAAATTGCTGGTCCAATGTAGCTCAAAGTGATTCAGCATATTTGGGTACAAGAGACGACCATCCCTAGCATAAACGTACCCATCTAGACATGTTGGAACAGTCTGTTTGGTTGTACAAGCTACAAAGTGAAAGTTGCACCACTTTGCAACTTTACACTGCTTGCATCTGGCAACTTTTCCCTCCAATAAAAAGTCATCACCACAGGAAAACGCCTTCGAGATAGCAAAAACTGAGAGAGGATTTTGCAGATGATCCCAACACAATCCCATAGCCTTGAACAGAGAGTATATAAGCATCACGGTCTCCGAGAAATAGACCTTCAAATATTTTTGCCTTTTAGCACTTTGGACTCTTAAGGGAAACTAGTGGGCAACATAGTTAACTTCTTCACAAACTTGGTTTGAAGTAATTTCATTCTTTTTTGTGCATTTAAAATGGAGTTTTAAGCCTTCCACCCTAAAAGTGACCTCTAAATAACTTCAGACACCTTAACTACCTCATTTTTATTCATTTGTTTTGCAAACAAGCATTTTCATTCGAAGAGGCTGAGCTTTGATTTTTGCTTGTTGGATTGAATGCGGACCGTGACACAACTTTATTTTTTCTAAAATTGTTTAACATCATTGAACTAAGAATTTATCACACATCTACAGAGAAACAAAGGAGTACCACAAACTAAAACACATTACACTTTGGTTCTCACTAACTTGATGTACTCTTCAACATCTCTCTTCTCTAAAAGCGACCTCTAAATCACTTCAAACACCTTAACTACCCTAAAACCGACCTCTTAATCACTTCAAACACCTATATTAAGCTACCACTCTCAAGACCAATGTAACAATGATACAAAATAATGCTTTGAGTTTGAAAGATGGGTCACTTTCCTACTTTGGGTGGGATTTCAGACTCTCTAATACTATCATGCATTTCTTTCATTCCTTGTGCCTCCACCTCCCACTTCCTTCTCTTGTGGGCCTTTGAAAATTTTTCCTTTCCATTCGCATAACACCCTAATACCTTGACCACCACTTCTCAAACCATACATTCCTCTTTGGATCTTTGGGCCTTTTTATGATGTCTTACGTTTGTAAAAGAGCCAATGGGGTATCCTAATCCTCAAACCCCTAGATCCCCATTGTCTTGTGTCCTAACACCCAAGAATCCCATCGCATGAACCCTTGATATTGGACCTTGGGATAATTATTTGCTTGAACTTAAAGCAATCATTTCCCTAGATCTCCACACTAAAGCATGCACTTTCACAAAACCTCGCCATTTGAATGGACTCCACCCATGACCACAACTAACCAAGAATGCAATTAATGAGCCCAAATTTGAATGTGAGAAAATGGCAAAAAAATTTGGACCTATGTTAGGCCTTCAACCTCTATATAAGGAATAAAACTTCATTAGTTTGGATAATCTTTGGACATCATCTCAAAAAATTCAAAATTGCAAAGTCAGACACTTGTGTTCACTTGTTAAATCTAAGGACAAAAACCCTTAGGTTATGGAGATTTTTTGACGAAACCCCATTGGTTTCCTAGAGTTTGGAGGATGAAACTTGTTTGGATTTGTGAGGGAAATTTCATAGAAAGGTTGCATCTGTATGCCAAGCATAGTGGATTTTAGCATCCCAATATTTTTCTAAATTTTTTTTTGATCATTGTAATCTTGGTTATGAGCAAACAATTGAAGCAAAAAAATTGTAATCATGAAGTGAGTTATTTGAATTAAATACTCTATTCCAACCAACTTATATGTGTAGATCTATTTATCATATGTGAATGTTTTAGATCTAAATATCTTGTTTAAATGTTTTGGCTGATTTTCATTGAATTATTCCAAATCTAAGAAATTTGTATGAATAATTTAGTTAAGGATCATTGCATTTATCATTGAGCCTATGGTCAAATGTTCTCATCCTATGACATAAGTCTTGAATTGATTTAATCAGTTCTGACAAGTCATGACCTCTTGATTGGGAAGGTTGTAACTCCCCCATTCATTCAGACAACCAGATGTATGTTTGTTGACAATATCAAATAAAACCTCCAGCCAGGGTCTGCTAGTGTAGGGAGAAGCAATGCATGGAATTTTCTTTTTGATTTGGGCTAAATGTGATTAGGACAGGCCCTGACAGGGTTGTATCAAAGCCCAAGAGAGAGATATGTTGAGGAAGAAAATAGAGAAATTATAGTGAAAATGTGCATTAGCATGTCTCATTTTATTTATAGAAGAAAGTACAGTGCACAACAATCAAGCAAAAGCTAAAATCCATCTATGAAATAAATTACTCACTATCAAAACTAACCTTCAAATTAAAGAAGAATTTAAGAAGCTATATTTTCATATAACTTCTTCAAATGTATTTAAATTATTGTACAAGGAACATAAAATATTAGAGATGCACTTTCCAAGCAATGTTGTTTTCCTATTGGTTTATGTAAAACATAATTATTGTGGGGATTCTACTTAAGATTCAATTAATCAAGGAAATCATAAATGTTTTGGAGTTTTGTTCTACCAATGCAATTATTTTCTATACTAGCCATTATGGAGAAGCGGTTTATACAAATTTTCTTTGTGAAAAATAAATTGTGATTAAATTATTTGTTTAAAAGTTATGTCTTGCTTTTTATTTTCTAAAAGAATCCATATTTAGATGGTGTTGCAGTCAAATAAACATCTATTTTTCACAGAGCTCACAACTTTTAATAGTATTCTTTTCCTAAATTTCTAGGTCAAAGTGCATGATGATGTCATTTCATGACTGCAAATAATTGAATCTTCTAGTCAACAAATGGTCACAACATCTTGGAATGGAATGATTAAAATATGGAACATTGATGAAGGCAGAGGTAGATGGGAAACAACTTTTGGCTCATCTAAGAAGACACAAAGTGCCAATAAGTATATGAAGAATGGTCATGTAGACATCGAAAATATATTGATTGACATCGTGCACCTAATCCTGACTTACTAACATTGTTTCTTCCTAAATCATTCCTCCGTCTAACCATTTAATCAAATTCACTTATTTGATTAAATTCATCAGTATCCTCTCTTGGTTAAATAAATCACTTTATCTGAATTAAGTCATTTCTCTTGTTAATTAAATCAATCCATCTGATCTAATTATCCCTATTTAATTAAATAATCAATTTATTTGATTAAATCTCTAAAGTCTATCCATTAAATTAAATAAATTAAAACCTTATTTGATTTAATCTAACACCATCCCTTTTAATTAAATAAATCAAAATATTTATTTAATTAACCTCTTATCATATTCCTCTCTTATCTGATTTAAATAAATCCATAAATTTGAGCCAAATAAGTCACATCATCTAATCTCCTGTTAAATTAATTAACCCTTGATTAATTTAATCTAATCTCATGTCACATCCTCTAGATAATGCAAGTTGCACATGAAAATAGATTTAATTCATTTTTTAAATCCCTATTTTCCTCACAAGGCATCTTTTTGGAATATTCTCTCAATTTGAATTCAAAAATTCCAAGTCAACATATACATCCAACAAGGCATTTAAAACCTCTTACATGTCCTTTGCCTTGAGCCAAGTGGCATTTATTGCATTTTTCCTTCCCTCTTACATGTCATTTCAACAAATTTGAATTTCAAATATTGGCATTTATTGGAACAAACCCCAAATCTTGCACAACCATCATCCATTCATAGCTTGACAAGTGGAACCATATCATTGGATGAATGTTAGTCCCACATTGCTCAGATTTGGGCATTCATCCATCTTGAAATCCTATAATGAATAGCTCCTCTCCTCATTTTATCATCCACAATTTGAGTAGACTTACTATGCTCAAATCATTAGCAAATTTTATCATCCACAATCCAAGAAAAGTTACCATGCTAAAATACTTAGCCATTTCTATCCATCATTTGAATTCTTAGCTAGGCTTTTGTAGATTTGGCTTGGAGTTCTCATCTTTCATCAAAGTGGATCACTCTTCATCATCAATCAACAAAGCTTGCATCTTAGGGATTGGGAAAGGGCCAATTTTCACATCAAATTGGGATCAATTCCCCCATGGGATTAAGAGTTTGCACATCTAATTAGGATTTTTTATCTTGTTTTTGTCATTTGCATTGTGTTCTTCACTATTTTCATTCCTCATTCGATTTGTAAATGGATTTCATGGGGAATCCTTCTTTTAGCATGTAATTCCTTGTCTAACTCATTTATTCATGTTATTTTGCAAGTACTAGGAAAAGGGTTCGTACATTTGGTGCTAGAAGGAGGGCTTGAAGTCATAAATTCTAACATTTTCACGAAAATTCTGCACTTTTCTGCACACACAGGAAATTCCAACGCGGGCTCATCAGCGTCACTATTTTCGGGCCGCAGACTTGTTAGCGTCGCTATTTTAGCACCGTGGGCTCGTCAACATCGCTATTTTAGCACCACTGGACTCATCCCACCAAAAAAATCAAATTTTAAACTGCAATGTTGGACTCACCGATCTACATCATTTTAAAGAATTTCTAAACTCCGACTCTTTCAAAAACTGCTACGCTGGGTGAAAAGAGCGACACAATTGTGCTCTCTATCCTGACACAGGGTGCCACTGACTTGTAAAGCGGCACTGTAAGAGCACCGCTGGAAGAAAAAAATAGCGACGCCTTCACAAGTTGCAACGCTGGAAGACAAAAAAAGGGAGAACTTAATTTTTTAGCACGTGCTTTTGGTTCATGATTTATTTATCTACTGTTTTCTATTTTTTTACTTCTATGTTTTTCCAAAATTTGATTGTTTTTCCACTTTGTAGGTTGGAAGCCAAACACAAAGGAAGGAGAAGCATGGAGATGATATGAGGTCTAATCAAAAAAAAATTTAACACTTAAGTGTTTGTTTAACACTTCTTCAGGAATTTTGTCATATTTTTCTTTCTTTAGAACACTAGCTTTCATTTGGGTTTAAAAAGGATTCTTTTTGTTTATTTCTTGCAAAAGGTTTAAAAAGAATCTTAGGATCAACAACTTACTAGATTTTGTTTATGGATTAAACAATTGAACAAATGCCTTTCACTTGTGATTTGGTGCTCTAAAATGAACTCACATATTGCCTTGAGGATCTAAAAATAACAAGTGTAGTTGTGTTTTTCGTGAGGGATTACTTAGACTAAAGTCATTAGAAAAGGACGTATGCGCTTCTCTCGCACTTTATAGCGATCTTGAGAATCAAAAGGTCTTTTCTATGAATTTGGGTTAAGATAAAGCAATCACCTCCACACTTCGATTTGAGCTTAAAATTGAACAAACTATTGTGCGAGTGTGAGTGGGGACTTTGTTGCGTACATTCTCTCCTTGTTGCCAACAAGGATTGATCGAATTACGAATATTGTTCTTCATTCACTTTTATTTATCCTAGAGGGTCTGCCTTGGGGAAAAAGTACTCACCCAATGGAACGACTCAACCGGTAACACTCTAAAGCCAAGAGTATTTCCAGTCGGGATATAAATGTGGATACTGGAAGAAACACCAATATCACGTGGTTGACTTCGAAAAGATGGATCCAAAAGGGGACTCTTGCCACGTTGGTCAACTCCTACGAATGGAAAGTCCTTACTAAAACCCATGTGCTAGAATTTTCCAAAATCCTCAATCTATTTGTTGGTGCAAGAACGGTCATTCTGAAGCCACCCCACATTTTTACAGTCTTCTAGAGATGGAAAGCATGCCATGGGAGTTTAATGGGTGTTGATGCTTGGCTGCCCCATATAAGTGAGTGTCGTGGAGGAGAGCCAGTGGGGTCAAGCATCTAACCATCCACTAGAGATAAACGTAGTTGGACTTGTCCAAGTGGGAATCCAACAAATATTGTCTTACACATCCATAGGATTGTACTTATTCTTGGGTTACAAAATGCATTGCTTGATCGAAAACATCATGGAAACAAACACTTAACATCATCCAAATTTCAAACCCTTTTGAAGACAAATACCATTGACTCAATCCATATGTTATTGCTTTCCCTTGGGATTCACATCCTTAGAGGTTTCTAAACATTGGATTAAATCTCAATTTGTCTCCTTAAGTAAACAATAGGGAAACCCTTTGCCTTAAGTTCATTAAATTTCCACATAACATATCTTGTGGGGTTTGAAGAAATTAAGACATAGGACATTTGAAAACCTAATTGAAGAAAGTGTTTTTTTTGGTAAAAGAAAGACATTAAGCAAAGCTAAGCAAAATGAGCTTTCATATGTGTTGAAGACTCCAAATCCCAAAGCATAAATCATTGATTGGAAATCTGAAATTGAATGTTCAAATGAAATCATTTCTTGGTTACAAAGGTCATTAGGAAGCATATGCATGCTCTTCAATACCTAGATCTAGGTAAACAAAGTGTACCTTTTAAGTTCATCTTAGGATCAAAACACATCAAAATATTTTTCATCCATCCATCAAAACATCAAAACAAAATCCACCTCATCATCACCTTTTGGAAAATCTTGAAACCATCTTTGATACTAGGCTTTATGGAAAAATCAAAACCATCATCAAAATATTGAGACAAAATCCTTGAAAACATTTTATCAAAACACCTTTGGCTAGGTATGTGTAGATGCATCCTTTTGCATATACTTAGTCAAAGTTATCAAAATCATCTTGTCTAACTTAGTGTATGTAGATGAATCCTTCTCCATATGCTTAGTGAAACAAATCATCTTGTTTGAATAGGTGTGGGTAGATGCATCCTTCTCCTCACACATATTCAAATTATCATCCTTTGGAAAAAGCTATCCCTTAGATCATCATCCAACATCTTAGGGTCTTTTTGTTCAAAATATCCAAAATCAAAATCAAGGACCAAATCCCAAAATCTAAACCGAAATTTGCAAGTCCTAAAAGCCTAGTGTCTCATTCAAGATTTATCAAAAGCAAAAACATCCATATCATCCATCCTTAACAATCATCATCATATCATCACCTTTGATCCTCAAAGAATCCTAGAACTTTACACTTTGAAACATAAAATAACGATCGATCCAAAGAATCAAGAGATTCATCTCACATATTCCCAAAGATTGATCCTTGTTTTATGGTTCAAACGAAATCTCAACACAAGAAGAGCATGGGAGCCAACAAAGAAACACTTGCTTCAAGCGATCTTAGCCAAACCAACATAGAAATGAATCCAGCAGAATCAAGTAACCCATTAACCCTCTCATCATCGCAAAATCTGCAAGACGAAAACTAAGGAGAGGATCTTACTTTTAGAATGTCTCGCGAGGAAATGACAGAAATGCTTCAAAATCCAGAGAATCACAAAATCATCAACATCATGATGAGACTTAACCCTTTGTTGTACATGCTTGAACTAGAAAAACTAGGGGCCAAGTTGCCTTCAGATTTTGATGTGAGTACTATCGTGGAAACATCATTTCCCCCAATCTCATCCACCATCCCCATCTCATCTACACCTCCATCCCAAAACATCACACTAAACATTCTGCAAATCACAACATCATTTGCTCCAACCCAACCCAATGTCAACAAGGGAAATGCATTTCTCCATGCTCTTTAATCACATCGCCTTGTTAATAATCAAAGTTTGGACGCAAGCACCACATTGGAACAAAATATACACGAAAATCCATTACACAAGAATGTTCCTCTCACATTCCATCACGATCCATCATCATCATTTTTTCACGCAACACCACAAACACCTCTTCTCACAAATTCACAAGAAGAGGGAGATACGTTCGGACTAGGGGGCTTATTCGACACCACGACATTTTCACAACAACTCATGCCCCTTACATTACCACCTCTTCTGCCATTGCCATTATCATCCGCACCACTCCTTGGTCTAGGGATTCCTCCCCTACCAAGTATCAATTAGACCTACACCCCTACCATCAATCAAAACATTGTACCAAACACACAAAATTTATCGTTAATATCGCAACAACAAACGACAAATACACAAGCAATGGCAACACCATCAAACACACCCTTAACATCACAAAGCATGGTCTCTCAAGGACCCATCACATCAATACCATTATCCAAAATGAAAAAAATCAACACCACCTTCACGAATACCATTCCAAATCCACCACCACCTCCACCACCACCAACATTCACCACATCAAATCAATATGATGCAGCATTGAAAGTTGCTTTCCAAAGAGGATACCAACAAGTCTAGAAAAAAAAAGCCATGCAATAAGCTACTCAAGCTTCCAAAGCTGCACAAGTTGCATTACAAGCACAATAAGCACAACAAGCCCAAGCTTTATTGCAACAACAACAACAACAAGCTGCCCAAGCTGCACAAGCATTGCAAGCACAAAGAGTTACTCAAGCACAACTTTTATTACAGCAACAAGTCGCACAAGCACAAGCGCAAGCGCAAGCTCAAGCACAATCTCAATATCAAGCACAACAAGCACAAGCTCAAGCACAACTCCTTGCACAAGCAGCGCAAGTGCAAGCATATCAACAAGCACTAAAGCAATACCAAGAGCAGCCAGAAGCAACAAAATTGGCAGCCCAACAACAAGCATTGTGGGAACAACAAGCACAACAACAAGCGTTGTTGGAGCAGCAACAAGTGCAAAAACAAGCACAAATCCTAGCACAACAACAACAAGATCAACAACAGGCATCGTTCATACAAAAGCAAGTAGAAGCCTACTTCTCGCTCGCCAGAACATACAGATACCATCAAACAACACACTGACCTTGACCCATCCATCCAACCAATAATTCAAACACCCCAAAACACTTTCATCCCACCCCCTGATCCCCAAAATGATGTGATGACACAACTCAGGTTGCTCTAGCAACAAGTGTTCGACCTTCAATCGGGGTGGACAACCAAAATGCAAAGCAACTTGTGTCCCTATCCATTTGATCGGAGCCTAGACATGAAACCATTCCCAAGTATCGAGGGATGGGAAACCCTAAAGATCACATTAGGGAATTTTAGGTTCATTGTATGGAGGTCGCATATGACGATACTTATTTGATGCGGCCATTCCCTAGGAGCTTGGCAGGTCCTGCTATAGAATGGTTCTCTTGCTTACCTTTAGGCATTAGAACATTCAAAGAAATTAGAGATGCATTCATTAGGAATTACACATGTAACATTGCAATGGATGTTAGTCTCGAAGAACTATCCACTCTAAAACAAGGAAAGAATGAATCTTTCACTTCATTCCTTCAATGATGGCGATCTAAGGCCAATCGGAGCAAGTGGACCATGCCAGAAGAACAACAATTCTGCACGATCATAGCTAACCTTGAAAGTTGCCTGTCATTTCATCTCAAGGTTCAGGGAATCACCACATATGAGCAATTAATCTCCAAGGCACTTAGCATTGAAAGAGCTTGTGTGACTCAACCTATCGAATCAACGTCATATCACGAACAACAAAACAACTGCCCATCATCTAATTATAATGATAAACCTTGTATATGGGCGAGAAACAAGAACATCACTAATGATGGTGTCATTGATGCCAAGGTGGTCATTAGTGGTCCACGCCAAAATACACCTGCACCGCAAATCCAACCACAACACCAAAACACTCATCACACAACATACCAACCCAATAATCCCACCATCAATAATCTAAATGACCAAAGAGGACCACCCCAACGCAAAACTTATCCAAAATTTAAATATGTCATTTTGGGGGAACCTTTGGAGGACATAATGAAAAAGTTGATTGCCGAAAAACTCATCTAGCCTCCTACATTCAAAAATTACCAAGAACCCGATGTCAAACCCCCATGGTACAACGAGAATCAACTTTTTGAATTTCACAAAATCAAAGGTCACACCACAAACAATTGCATGAGACTCAAAAACATCATCCAAGATCTCATTGACAAGAAAATCATAAATGTGGAACAATCTACGAGAAATCAGGACCTTAAAATCTACACGAATCCAATGCCGAATCATGGAAACAAAGGAAATAGAGGTGATAAAGGGAAAGGCAATGTAAATCATGTATATGAATCTGTCGTTGCCTCGTTAAATGAAGACTGCATGGTCATCACTATCAAGGGCGCCCATGTCAAAGATTGTGGAGTCACCACAAGAGGCAACAAAGTCACCATTGTAGGATCATCCCAACCAAATAGAGTCCCTACATCAAGAGTTGTTCTGTATAGCTACAATGTTGTAGACCAACTCAAAAGAATGCCAACACACATCTCCATCATGGAGTTGTCAAAAATCTCATCAACGCATAAAAAGATCCTTGAGGAAGCATTAGCCTCATCCACTATCCCCGCAGATCTTGATGCAAAGCAATTCCAAGCTATGGTCACAAATATCATAACACCTAATCTCCCTACATTTTCTAACCAAGATTTCCCCACCCAACCATCTCACAACCACACACTTCACTTAGAAGCCATCGTAAACAAGAGAAAAATCAAAAGGGTCTTGGTGGATGGAGGTGCAGGTTTGAACATCTATTCTCTTAGCCTCATCAAGCAGTTGAAAATATCAGAAGATTCCATCGACAAAGGCAAGGGCATCACAATTATATCATATGATGATTAAGAAAGAGTGTCTCAGGGCACAATTAAGCTCCCTATCCAAGTAGGGCCAACACTCATGGAAACCACATGCCAGGTCTTAGACCTCCAATTTCCATACAATATCCTCCTGGGACACCCATGGATTCATGCGATGAAAGTCGTAGCATCAACCTTCCACCAATGTGTGAAATTCACACATAATGGACAAGAGGTTACCATCCATGGAGATCCTAAGCTATTTTCATATTGCAAGAATCTTAAGGCCAAGTATTACAAAATCCCCCAAGTACCAAAGAATGATGAGGGCCCATCCACACCATACGTCGACCCCACCACTCTCGCATCCACTTATGCGACAGCGACACTCGCCATTCCCGCCATTCCCATCATCTCTGACATCAAGCTCATCATCCAGGATGACGGCTGTGGAAGCTACAAACTCCCTAACAATGCTTTTGTGATAGGAGAGTTACCACAATCTCCTAGATCACGAGGACACCCACATGAAAATCAAGCTTCTACATCACAAACCTATCCTGAAGATTATCTCGAATTCACAAGCTGGGGAGACCTTGGCCATGAGTTTATTGAAGTAGATCCAGCACACATGTTGTATCAAGATGAAAGACCGACAACTAATTTACCAATGGACGAAAGAAGCAAGGGCCTACACATGATGCTTGCAATGGGTTATGACAGAAACCAACGACTGGGACAAAATGACAATGGGCTCATAATACCTATCATGCTAGAGACATGACCCATAACAAATCTTGGCCTTGGATGTACCATTCCAAGAATAACCATACGCGTTCGAAATCCTTTGGTTAGAATGGATAATGTTTCTCCTTAGCCAGTGCTCATATAACTACACTCACCAATAGCCATAGGTAGAGACACACATAATTTTATAACTGAGCCCTATATTAGTAGTGATGACGAAGATACCTTATCCAATCTACCTAGGTTATTCGAAGATACCACCCTGTGTATGATTAATACCATATCCTTTGAACCAGATAGTCAAAATCATGAGATTGAGTGAAAACCACACTATGGCACTCTTTGACAAGAAAATAGTAAAAAGAAAGGACGTATCCGATGGTGAAAACCTCTCTGAGGTGCCCGAGGATGAAGGATTCAATCTTCCCTCAAGAGCTATTCACCAGGAGAAATCTACAGTCTTGGCCAAAAAATGCAATCCAGTCAACATAGGAACAGAGGAGACCCTACATATCACATTCTATGCAGAATCACTATTAACAGAAGAGCAAGAACTCCTAGTAGCATTCCTAAAGGAAAGGCAAATAAACTTTGCATGTAGTTACACTGACATGCCAAGGCTAGATCCAGAGACAGTGGTTCATCACTTAGCGGTGTATCCAGAAGCAAAACCTGTCAGACAAAAGCTCTAAAAAATTCATCCTCAAATCACCTTATTGGTCAAAATGGAGCTCAAAAAGTTGTTAGATGTAGGATTTATCCGACCAATTGATTATCTAGAATGGGTGTCAAATCTGGTACCTGTTTTAAAACCTGATGGAGTCATCAGAATTTGTACAGACTTCAGAGATTTGAACAAAGCATGTCCAAAGGATGATTTCCCACTTCCCAATATCGACATGATTGTAGACATGACAACAGGACATGAGATGCTATCACTAATGGACAACTTTTCAAGATATAACCAGAACATGATAGCAAAAGAGGATCAACACAAGACAACTTTCACTTGTCCATGGGGGACCTACTACTGGAACATGATGCCATTCAGCCTAAAGAATGCAGGAGTAACCTATCAAAGGGCCATGACACTAATATTCCATGATATGATTCACAAAACAGTCGAAGACTATGTCGACAACATCCTAGCAAAGTCAAGAAAAATACAAGATCATATAGCAACCCTAAGTGTTATCTTTGATAGACTGGAGGAATACAAAGTCAGACTAAACCCTAAGAAGTGCGTCTTCGGTGTACAATTAGGTAAATTTCTAGGATACATAGTCTCCATGAGGGGTATTGAGGTGGATCTAGCAAAAGTAAAAGTAATCCTCGAGATGGAGGCACCAAAGACATTAAAACAACTTAGATGCCTCCAGGGCTGACTTCAATCCATTTGATGGTTCATAGCACAACTAGCAGACAAGAAAAACCCATATTCGCACCTACTCCACAAGGGGGTACTATATAAATGGGATACAAAACTTGCGAAGAGGCATTTAACAAAATCAAGGAATATCTATTAACACCACCAGTGTTAATGCCACCTGTCCTGAGAAAGCCATTGATCTTATATGTGTCAACAACATCAACAACCCTTGGAGCTCTCCTAGGTCAGCATGATGAAAATGGAACCAAGAGGGCCATCTACTATATCAACAGGACAATGGTCGATCACGAGCTAAATTACTCATTCATCGAGAAAGCTTGCCTCGCAATAGTGTTTGCATCCCAAAAATTCAGACACTACATGTTGGCACACAAGATAAAGCTTATTGCAAAAATTGATCCCCTCAAGTATCTATTATCAAAAGCAATGCTCACAAGCAGAATTGCAAAATGGGTAATGATATTATCAGAGTATGACATCGAGTATGTGGAGCGCAAAGCCATTAAGGGACAGGTTATTGCAGATAAATTAGTAGAAGCACCCATTTATTCTGAGAATCCTCTTGTCTCAGAGTTTCTAGATGGGTCCATCTTTAACCTCAATATAGCTGATCATTGGAAATTATACTTCGACAGCTCATACACGCAGCATGGATCAGGAGTTGGTGTCTTCTTTATCACTCCACAAGGGGACTGCATACCGAAGTCATACAAATTGGCATTTCCTTGCACCAACAACATAGCGGAATATGAGGCTTTGACTATAGGTCTCAGGATAGTAGTGCAATGGAATATCATAGCCCTCAAGGTCTACAGAGACTCTCAGATGATCATAAACCAAGTCAATAATGAATATTAGACTAAGGATGATAAGCTCACTCCATACAAGAAATTGGTGGAGACTCTAAAGGAATCCTTCATTGACATAACATTTGAGCAGATTCCAAGAACCAACAATAGAGCAGCAAATGCCATGGCTACAATTGGGTCTCTATTAGACATCCCTCATAATGTACCAAAATATGAATTTCTGATCGAACAACTTCTCATTCCCACATTCGAGGTACTGGCATCATAATTCTTGTGTGAAATTGTTGGTCCTGGCGATCCTTGGTACCATGACATCTACACATATCTTCACATAGGATTCATACCCGCTAACCTCCCATCAAACCTTAAACGAAACCTTTATCAAAAAGGCATCTAGATTTGTCATCCTAGGCAATACCTTATACCATAGAAACATAGAAGGTACCTTGTTACACTGCCTAAATGTTGAGGAGACATTAACCGCTCTAACCAAGGTTCATAATGGTATCTGTGGATCACACTCAAGTGGAATGACCATCGCTAAGAAACTGCTGAGGCTAGGGTATTACTAGCCCACAATGGAAAGAGAAGTGCATGATCATGCTAAAAGGTGTTTACAATGTCAGCAGCATGGGGATCTCATCCATGCTCCAACTCAAGAGCTTCACCTGATCATCACACCATGGCCCTTCTCACAATGGGGACTCAATCTCATTGGAAAAATCACACCCACCTCATCCAATGGCCACAATTTCATCCTCACTGCAACTAAGTACTTCACTAAGTGGGTGGAAGCCATACCCATGACATATATCACTGGGAAGCAGATCTCAAAATTCATCTTGAACTATCTCATCTGTCGTTATGGTGTCCCACAAGCCATTATCTCAGATAATGGGACACCCTTCAAGAACCAGGAGGTTCAGGACTTGTGCGATAAATTCAAAATCTAGCATCACTTCTCCACCCCATACTATCCCCAAGGCAATGGCCAAGCAGAAGCCATGAACAAAACCATCCTCAAAATCCTTAAGAAAATAGTCAATGTAGGTCATGATGGAACTTGTAGCTTAATCCGCCCTCTGGGCTTATCGAACCAGCATCCACACACCACACCGCCACCCCATTCTCCTTGGTCTGGTTAGAATCTATCCCCATTGAGATCGAGCTCCCATCCCTTAGAATATCATTGCAAAACCTCATCATGATGAGGAATATCAGTATCAAGACTAAATGAGCTGGAGTTCTGGATGAGAGACGAATTGATGCTTTGAATCATTTGCAAATCTATCAAAATAGACTCAAATGAAGCTACAACAAGAAGATCGAAGCAGGACTTTCCAAGTTGGAGAATTGGCCCTAAAAGAAAATCAGAAGAATGTCTTGAATCCTAGCAGCAAAGGAAAGTTCGAACCCAATTGGTTAGGGCCTTTCATCATCACAAAGCTATAAATTAGGGGCATATCAGCTATCAACACCCAAAGGGGAACCTCTGCAAGAGGCCATGAATAACTCCCATCTCAAAAAATTATACCTAATTCTTCGGTATAAAACCAAAAAATCCAAAAAAATCAGAAAAGTCCTAAAAAAATGGTTACTTTTGCACGGCAAAGTGCATCTTGGTGACAACAAAAAAAAAAAAGCAAAAAAGCAAAAAATCCAAAAAAATCAGAAAAAGGATTAAAAAAATCATCCTCTAGTGAAAATCACTTTGGTGGCACTTTGGGCAAGTACCTTGGTGAAAACCTAGCAAATAGGCGCCTTGTGTAAATAAACACTTTCCATCCACCAGGATCTTTATGGCTTGATCTATGTATCATACATCCATTTCGCTTCCATCATCCATCGCATTTAGGTTTCCATCCATCACATCCACTCGCATTCGCACCATAGCTTAGTCTTGTGTTCGTATCATGATCCCTTCTAGTACTACTCGGCCCATCCTCAAGGTCAGTTTGTCCTACCTTTATTGGAGTAGTCTATTGCATCGCGCTGGGGACATGTTCTTATCAGATCAGATTCGTGTATGATCTTAAAGCCCTCAAATCAGAAAATCCAAAACATTAGAAAATCAAAAAATCCAAAAACATCAAAACATATCAAAATCCAAAAACAGGTTAAAAAGTCATTCAAAAAACCCAAAAATAGAGTCATCTTGTCGAACTACATCATCTCTAAGCTTGAACATAGGCAAGGTTGATCTTTGATCATCCCTTGAGACATTTAGGTCAGTCCATTAGGATTCTGTCATAATAAACTGACATTTCATCATGTATATCATCATTTGTAAATCGGTCAAGTTGTCGGTCGAACTACATAGTCTCTGCGTGTATAACGTAGGAAAGGTTAATATGTCAATCAACCCTTGAAACCCCTAGGATAGGTCTTTAGGTTAGTTCCTTGGTTAAAATCTCAGAAAATCCCAAAAACATTTGAAAAATAAAAAATCAAAACATTTGTAAAAATCTTGAAAAACACCAAAAACATCCTCAAAACATTGCAAAAACATCAAAAACATCCAAATATTTGAAAAAATCCACCCACCTCATCTCGCTTGCACCCGCAATAATCACCATCCATAATAACTTGATCATCATCATCAACCTTTGGTGAAACAGTTGGAAACAAGTCTAGTAGTTTAAACGCAGAACTCAAAGCGTCAAGTCTTAAGTCTACATCAATACGTAAACAAATTGGTCATCTCTTTGTATTGATAACACATCATCCAAACAGTCCCATATCAATCATCTGATAACATCATGTCCTAGGATGAATCCTTCCTACAAAAGGAGCATTATTTATCAGAAAGAACACTTTGGATAAACGAAATGACGTGTCGCTATCCACTAACATGTCTTAGGATGAATCCTTCCTACAATGGGCATTATCTTTTGGAAATAAGTTTCAGTTATCATCCTTAGAAAACACATCCCTTTTCTGGTATTGAAGAGCATCAGTTTGTTTGTTTACTTGGTCTTTTTCTTTTGACTTATCTTATTTTGCGCTCATTCCAAGGACGTCTCAATGATATCCCAAAATAGGGGATTTAGAGAAATAGGAATGGGGCAATGATCATTATCTTTTGTCTATTGTGCTTGTTGGACGTTCTTGTAATATAACCTCGGTGAATACTTGCTTCATTAGGTATGTACGGAAGAGGTCTAGGACAACTTGTTGACTATTGCATAGAAAGGTTTACCTTTCTGTGTTTTGGTCCGAGGTGTCTAAAATTTCTGAAGTGCATCCTAGCAAGGTTTTCGTATGTCAGGTGTGAAAAAGAATACTCCTATATGATTGTTGAGTCAAAGTCCATCACACTAAGTACCACGCCATCCTGGTTGTCTATACCTTGATGCATCGTACCACATGTGTTATCAAACATAAGAAAATATGGCCCTTTGAAAATCCCAATTCCTTGGCAGGTAATCATCATCATCATCATCATCATCATCTGCATTTGTTTCATCTTGCATCTTGTTGAAATGACTTCTTCTTTTCTTACTAACCGCACTAACAAGGTACTATGATAGTTGATCATCATCACCATCATCATCATCGATCCTGCATCCACAAATCATTAGCATATTGCATAAGCTATCATATAGGAAACATACACATGGCATTTTAAATAGGTGCATTCATGTCATTACATTTCACCCACTATGTGGCATCTCATAATCATAAACAATAGGAACATAAGCATTAATTCATTAGGCATACATATCATCGCATTAACATATCATTGCATCACATACATCATCATTTAGGATAATAACATTTGTTAGTCTAAGCATCTCATACCATCATTTCATTTGCATCATATCATATCCATCCATAAATCATTTCATATATAAGTATTTTTTCACATCATTGCATATACCATAAATCAAATTATTTCACATATCACATCAGCATAAAATAAATCATCATAACATCATTGCACATCATAATCATCGCACACATCATTACAAATAAATGCATCCATAAAACGTCATTGCAAAGCATATAGAAATAAACCATCCATGCATAACTAAAAGTACACGGTACATCTCATCAAAATTGGCTCATATATCATATCATCAATGTCATTGTCATAGTACAAGGGAATAATAATTGGATCAATGTACATATGTGTCAATCGGTACAAAATGCCCATCGGACTATAAAAAATGAGCCCATAATGCACAAAAGGTACATCATAATATCTGGATCAAGGTCGATCTCTGTGAATGTTGCCCTCACCCCTATCATCATGACCCTCTAGTGGTCTCTGACTGGCCTGCTCTAAGTACTCTGGAACCCAATCTGCTCTAGGTACAATGTCATGGTAAGCCCAGCGGTAGTACTCTATCTCTCAAATAGCTTCTCTATAAGATCATACCAACACTATACCCTAGGCAAAGGCTGTGGCTGTCATGCTTTCAATCTGATGTCTGTGGCCTAGCTCTGTAGCTGCTTGTAGCTCTATGGCATGTCTCTGCTGTACAGCCTGATCCCTATTTGATCTGAGCTTCTCTCTCTCATCCTGTGCCTGGTCCCTCTCAGCTGTTAATGCCTATACCTATGCCTATAACTGTAACTGTAGAATCAAGGCATCTCATGCATCTACCTGCCCTACTAGCTGTACCCATGGCTGTGCATGGACTTGACCCTCACCCTTAGCTCGTGGTGGTGGGATTGGTGGATCTTGCTACTGGTCCTACATGGGGACGTCCTCATGACCTGGTGGAACTGGGGGCACCTCTGGTGGATCCTGTTGGATCTCAATCCTCGATCCTCGCCCTTGTCCTTGTCCTCTACCCCTGCCTCTGACCCTGTATGCCTCTAGATACTCACCTGAAATAGTCAACCAAAGAGGAGGTCTGAACCAGTCTCTATAGGCCTATGTGGTGCCTGGATCTACCAAACCCTGATCATAAGCCCAAGGCCAGACCACCAAGTGTCGAAAACTATCAACCGCCTCCACTGTAGGAATATCAGGGCCCCACCACACTTGTGTCATGCTATGTGCAAAGACGGCCACATACCTGTCATCTGGCTGATCCTGTGGCTCCCCAAACTGACTCTATACACGCCCGGGCAAGTATCTCTCTATCATAGTGTGCTCTTGGCCCTGCATGTATCGGTCCTGACAACAATAGAAGAGCTGGTTTGCATCATCAGCCCATCCAGGCTGACCGATGTATGGTCTCCAAGTGAACACAAGCATCTCATCTATGACCCACCTCCAGTAGGGGATCCCATGCTCTCCAATGTGTGTGAAGGACACACCACCTCTGTATCATGTCACAAGGGCATCCTCTACCCCCATCAAAACCAAAACAACCCGTGGACGTAGCACAGAAATGTGCTCCCATGCCTAAACATGCAGAAGTGTCACCCCAGCTCCCAGCACTCTGCCATCCACGTATACATACTCGTGCAGATCCCTGTAAAGTGAAGCCAGGAGTACGGGCCCCCATGCAAATTGAATTCGCCTATCTCGAACCATCCTCTCCCAGTAATATCCCCATCCAGGACTAAAGTACCACCCTCATCTTTTTGGGGCAACCAAACCTAAAACGATTGCTGCAACGGCCCAATGGAAGGGAGGTGCTATAACTCTGTACCTCTCCAGCTCGATTTGGCCCTCATAGTAAATGATATCTCGAGTGGTGAGCACTTGAGTACAGTACTTGCAACCCTCCTCCATATTGTAGATCACCTGGCTGCCATGAATGGGCAAACGTAATATGTGCCAGACATCCTCCAATGTGACGGTCGCCTCACCAGTGGGAAGATGAAACGACGACGTCTCGCTGCGCCATCGCTTCGCCAGCACTGACAACATCCCAAGGTGTGTGTGAACGGGCGCCACATATGCAATATGCCATAGTCCTCCAGCTCCCAACCGATCTTGGTCTCTGTCGCTAAAGTCCTGAAGAACACTCACTAGATCCTGTGACCGGTGCTCCCGAGAATAAAGCTCCCTAGGCCCGTCCTGCATCACACAAAGTTGACATGTTAAATTTTTTGGAAAATTCCTGACGTAACGCCTCAAACTTGTTCCCAGCGGTGCAATTTGTGAAGGCGTCGCAGTTTGAGTTTCCTCAAACTCTAACGTTGGACCCAGAATTTAGCCAAACAGACTTGTTGCAACGCACTTTAATCCTCAGTGTCGTAATTTTCTTGAAAAGGGCACCGCCGCGACGCACTTTTCCAAACTGACTCGCGAGTCCGAGCCGAGCCCGAGCCCAGCGGTGGAGTTTTTAAACTCCATATTGCATTGCTGCGGTGCTAAACAACACCGCTACGGTGCAAAAAGGTCAAAAGAAGTGCACTTTAAACACTAAGCGGTGCTATAATAGCACCGCTAGAGGCGAGCTCTCCTTAAAACATGTAATAAATGCATTTAAACAAAAAAATGAAGCTTTAGTTAGGGTCACATACCGAGGCACTGATGCCAGGTGGTCACTAGTAGGTCCGAACTTAGCCAGAAATGTGTAGAGGAAGTTGTCGTTGCACCATATCGTTAGGAGGTCAGAGCTCGAATCTCAAGGTTTCCTAGCGGAGGTATGTGAAAATGACTTGAAAGTGACCCCTAGGGCCCCTTTTAAGCCTAAAAATTAGGGTTTCTTGACCCTCTAGGGCTATCTTGCTAGGGTTTTGGATCCCCGAACTTGTTTTTGTCCGTTCGAGGCTTGTTTTTTATCGTTTTATTGCATTTACATACGTTTTTAGCCTCCCAGATCCCTTTTCGGACCTGTTGGGCACTTGGTCACCTTTTTTGCGAGATCACCCAAAAAATTGAAATTTTCGTTTGATCTCTCGAGGGGGCATCATAATGGCATATTTTCTCTCACCATGTAGTAGTGGGTCAAGTTTTGAAATATAAAAAATTTTGGCTTTGATCAAGATCATGTATTCTTTGAACCAACGCAACGAGTGCACTGCTTCAAAGAGGGGGAAAATGTAGACATAAAAAATATACTAATTGACATCATGCACCTGATCTTGACTTACTAACATTGTTTCTTCCTAAATCATTCCTTGATCTAACCGTTTAATCAAATTCACTTATTTGATTAAATTCATCAGTATCCTCTCTTGGTTAAATAAATCACTTTATCTGAATCAAGTCATTTCTCTTGTTAATTAAATCAATCCATCTCATCTAATTATCCCTATTTAATTAAATAATCAATTTATTTGATTAAATCTCTAAAGTCTATCCATTAAATCAAATAAATTAAAACCTTATTTGATTTAATCTAACACCATCCCTTTTAATTAAATAAATCAAAATATTTATTTGATTAACCTCTTATCATATTCCTCTCTTATCTGATTTAAATAAATCCACAAATTTGAGCCAAATAAGTCACATCATTTAATCTCCTGTTAAATTAATTAACCCTTGATTAATTTAATCTAATCTCATGTCACATCCTCTAGATAATGCAAGTTGTATATGAAAATAGATTTAATTCATTTGTTAAATCCCTATTTTCCTCACAAGGCATCTTTTTGGAATATTCTCTCAATTTGAATTCAAAAATTCCAAGTCAACATGTACATCCAACAAGGCATTTAAAACCTCTTACATGTCCTTTTCTTTGAGCCAAGTGTCATTTATTTCATTTTTCCTTCCCTCTTACATGTCATTTCAACAAATTTGAATTTCAAATATTTGCATTTATTGGCACAAACCCCAAATATTGCACGCCAACCATCATCCATTCATAGCTTGACAAGTGGCACCATATCATTGGATGAATGTTAGTCCCACATTGATCAAATTTGGGCATTCATCCATCTTGAAATCCTATAAATGAAGAGCTCCTCTCCTCATTTTATCATCCACAATTTGAGTAGACTTACTATGCTCAAATCATTAACAAATTTTATCATCCACAATCCAAGAAAAGTTACCATGCTAAAATACTTAGCCATTTCTATCCATCATTTGAATTCTTAGCTAGGCTTTTTGTAGATTTGGCTTGGAGTTCTCATTTTTCATCAAAGTGGATCACTTTTCATCATCAATCAACAAAGCTTGCATCTTAGGGATTGGGAAAGGGCCAATTTTCACATCAAATTGGCACCAATTCCCCCATGGGATTAAGAGTTTGCACATCTAATTAGGATTTCTTATCTTGTTTTTGTCATTTGCATTATGTTCTTCACTATTTTCATTCCTAGTTTGATTTGTAAATGGATTTCATGGGGAATCCTTCTTTTAGCTTGTAATTCCTTATCTAACTCGTTTATTCATGTTGTTTTGCAGGTACTAGGAAAAGGGTTCGCACAGGTCATATGATATATTATTAGTATTCATATGGGAGTCTAGCCATATTAATTTTTTGAAAAAGGTGAATTTATGTTATATAAAAAAATTGATGGTTACAAATGGACCACCAAATTTACTAAGGCATGGGAAAGTTGACAAAGAAGAAAATTAGATGGTGTAGGGTTAATCATATGAGTATCTAGTTTTTACTTATGCAATGTGAAATAATGCTTTGAGTTTGAAAGATGTGCAATGCAATGTAATCAACAATATGAATGTAAACTACATAATATTTAACCATTATTTTTATGCTATTATACATTGATATTTAACCATTGCTTCAAAGAGTTTAATCATGCACATGAGGAGGAAACTAAATTTTGATTGTCAACTTCTATATATATCAAATTATCCAATAATCAAGTGTATGTCCATATACAAAAATGGCATCAATGCCAACTCAAACAAAGTTTTACAATATGTGGCATATGCCATATCGGTATCTATTCAAAATTTACATGCCAAAATGTATATCTCATCCTAAACTATTGGTGGATCATCAAAATGGAGCCTCTTTGAAGCACGTGTTGGCTCTGAAGGTAGCTGCACAAGAAAAAGTCAAACAACAATCGAGATTAGTTATACTATATAATTTAAAATTAAATAATTAACATAAAAATCAATACACATTGAATTATAATTGAACTCTAAAATTGAAATCTTGATTACCTAAAATATACGTCTTTTTGAAGGGTCAGGAGTCCTAGAATATACCCCTCTCAAAGAACTAACCAAACCAACTTTTGTAACATCAATCTAGATATGTGAACAAAAACATGAAATTGATCCAAGTTAGCCTAGAATTGTCAGTAATAAGAACATATTTACCAAGCACAAAATAAAATAAACACATACCTCTTTAGGTTGATCTTTTTATGTATCTCCTTTAGGTGTCTCAACACCTCCTCCTTGAGGTGTTTCAACACCTCCTCCTTCAGGAATTTGAATACCTACTCCTTCGGGTGTTGTGGCACTTATCAACAATGATGTAAGCTCACAATCGCCTGTACATAAAAATGACAAGTACATATGAAACTACGAATCTATGTCAATGTATGCATAATCAATAGAAGATCTTATAAATTTTAATTCAATCAAATTTGAGTTCAATTAACTTTCCCTTATCCAACACTGTGCCTCCATAGTCTAGAGAGTGTCATACCTCACTCGCACTAGGTGTTTGCTACAAGCAGAGAGTAAGATAAACATATACTTCTTAATGTATAATTTCATTATTGACAATTCAAATGACAAGAAAATATACAGTAAAAAAATATAAATGAGTGAGTGGGAAAATACATATTGTGTGTGTGTCAAGGCCAAATGAAATGGCCATAAGGGTGCTATCAATCACCTGTGTGAGCTCCTCCTCAGACATTAACTATTAAATAAACCATGTAAATAAATATTAGTACTTGATACTATCTCTTATTAATATTCATTTTTAAAAAAATGCAAGTTATGAATTTACACCTTAAATGTCACCCGTGTAACTACTCCAATGTCCACCTCTCTAGCAAGAGAGGACTCTATAGGGTGTGCTCCACTCCCCTGCGTGTGATCTGTTATAATCTCCACATCCTAGATGTCATAATTAGAAGTATCTAATGGATGCTCAGGGGGCTGTACAATAGGACCCAAACATATTTGTTGGCACGTATTGCAAATATGTGGACCCGAGGAGGATGATGCAGTAGCATTAAATCCATTGCCAAGATCACCAGACTGTGGCTGAGCTACTGAAGAAGCATGGGAAACAAAAAGACCACTCAAAGAGTGAATGGCCTAGATGGTTTGTGTGGCTGCATCCTCTGTAATATCTGGATGTTGTACTGGAGGTGGCAGAGGAAGGGGAGAATGGGGAACATGTGGGTGCCTAACTACTCTAGCTGCCCCTAGCCTATCCTGAGGCATACCTCTACCAATGCCCTGGAAGGGTTTAATGTCAAAGTAATTGACATGATGCCCTAACAAAAACTCAACATATAATTTTTTAATAAAGTAAAAAGGTACATCAAGATTATTGTTGGGTGGTTTATCAAAAACCATACACCAACGATCCTAAAAGTTATCTACTATGCCCCTATGTGTGCACCATTTTATAGAAAGTTTTGGCTTGTTAACATTAACTGGAAAACCAGTGCTGGGGTTAATAAATAAAGAGGCTATTTGGGCTTTTGTTATTTGAAGATATTTCACATCATCATAAGACATTCCACATGCATAATATTGCCTCATGGTTTCTCGCCACGAATGAAATGCATTATGTTGGGTGGAGAGGGTTTCTACATTTGTAATATTCCTGTCAATGTGGTTGGCATACAAGATAATCGAGGTATTTTCCTATAAACATCGCAAATGCCCCTCAATTGCTCCAATTTTTCATGAATTAACTGTTCAATTGATGGTTGCGGAGGTGGTGGAGCATTTGGAATTTCTGCATTTTGATTCTCAGCTAGTGGATTTTCATTTTCAACTAGCAAGAATTTATGCATTTTCATTCTTAGCAGCCATAATGTCTGATTAAAGTTAAAAAATAATTAATCTAAAATTAGACAATATAAATGAAACACTATTTTTAAATCAAAATCCATTAAAAACATTCATTTTTTTAACAAAATCTATTTTGAACTCAATTGTTTCATAAAAATTCAATCAAAAACCCTATTTTGAAAAAAAATCCACAAAAAACATTCATTTTTTTATCAAAATCCATTCTCAATTCAATTTTTTCATAAAAATTCAATCAAAAACCCTATTGTGAAAAAAAATCCACAAAAAACATTCATTTTTTTATCAAAATCTATTCTAAACTCAATTCTTTCACAAAAACTCAATCAAAAACCCTATTTTTTTTAAAAATCAACAAAAAATCATATAAAATTATTCAAATCTAAATCAAAATTGAATCAAATAAAAAAAAATAAAAAAATAACCTTTCCAAATTGAATTTAGCCTATATCAGATATTCGTTATGCGAAGAATGGATGCACAATGCGCCCGCGGGTTCTTCTCAGCCGAATGACTTCAAAAAAGCAACAAAAGTTTTTAATATATGCTTTTTACAAATTGGATATCTGATCCAAATCAGATATCCGATTTGGATCAAATATCCGATTTGTAAAAATAGGTTTGGTGTTAGGTATGGTGACACCCAAGCCTAGAAAAAGTCAACATGTTCTTTTTGTGTTTTTTTGGTCGATGAAAGACGTGTTTTTTTTGTCATTGCCACTTTTTGGCCCACCATTTACCTGCACATACCTAGACCTAAGAGAGAGAGAGAGAGAGAGAGAGAGATAAATACCTAAGAGAGGGATATGTAGTGAGAGGTAGAGAGAGAAACACTTAAGAGGGAGAGAGAGAGGGGGTTGAAGTGAGAGATTTATCTAGGTAGGGTGGGAGGGAGTGAGACCTAAGAGAGATAAACTACTACATCAGAGAAAGAGAGTTATCTAGGGAGAGACCAAATATAGAGATGAGAGGGAGAGAGAAATATAAAGACTTGAGAGAGGGAGATGGAGTGAGAGGGATTGTGAGAGAGGGGGTTGGAGTGAGAGATTTATCTAGGTAGGGTGGGAGGGAGTGAGACTTGAGAGAGAGAGACTACTATCGAAGAAAGAGATTTATCTAGTTAGGATGGGAGGGAGAGACTTGAGAGAGGGAGAGGGCGTGGGAGGGATATTTTGAGGGAGAGACTTGAGAGAGACAAAGTGTGAGAGATGGGGTTAGAGTGACATAGTAGTATAGGTAGGTTGGTAGGGAGTGAGACCCGAGAGAGAGAGACTTGAGAGGGAGAGAGAGTTATCTAGTTAGGGTGGGGGGAGAGACCTAGGAGAGGGAGAGGGGGTGCAAGGGATAGTTTGAGGGAGAGACCTGAGAGAGAGGGAGAGAGAGAGGGATTAGGAGACACTTGATAGAGAGGGAGGGAGAGACCCAAGAGAGAGGGAGAGAGAGAGAGAGGGAGTAGGAGACACCTGAGAGAGAGACCTAATAGAGAGAGACTTGAGAGAGGGAATTGAGAGAGAGACCTAAGAGAGAGACTTGAGATGGATAGAGAGAGGGAGTGGGAGAGACCTCAAAGAGAGAAACTTGTGAGGGAGAGAGAGTTGTCTAGTTAGGGTGGGAGGGAGAGACTTGAGAGAGGGAGAGGGGGTGAAAGAGATCCAAGAGACAGAGGGTGGGAGGGATAGAGCATGGGAGAGAGAATGGGTACATATTGGTTAAGAGGGAAGGAGGTAGAGAGCTAATGAAAGGTGAAACTTCAACTATACATCAACCATCATAACCTACAAACTCAAAGCATTATGCAAGTTGTGGAGCAAACACAAAGAAAACTTAGGTTTTAGTCAAAGCAGCTCATTTGGTGAGCACCAAATTTGGTGCTCTCCAAATGAGACATCACATTTGGTGCTTTCCAATTTGGAGAGCACCAAATTTGGTGCTTGCTAGATGAGCTATTTATGGACGTGACTTTCTCAGGATTTATCAAATTTTCACATATTTTTGTTTGTGCTCACCATCACGTTTGTACATATTTCAATGCACATTTATAAAAACACTGTGATGACATTAGGATCTCTCTTAGCTATCTAAATATAGGCATTTTTTATGTTTTGAATAAATTAAGGTTTTCATCCATAACTTCTCTTGTTATTGCCTTTGTTTTTTTTCCAAAAACCAACATGTGCTATTTTTAGGATAGAATTTTACTCGTTCATTGAACGTGACAGAAAAAATATATTTTTAAAACTAGACTCCATTCTACACATGATGCAAAAAATTCAATTTTCGATTAGTTTTCAAAAAATTTAGGGGGGAGCACACTTAAATTTTATCTTTTCAGGATGTTTCCACTTTAAAAATTCATAAAATATTATATATTCATTAAAAAAATTAGTCAAAAGAATGAGGACAAACTACATGGTGTTATCTAATTTCTCACCATACGGATTTTTGAAATTGTAAAAAAAAGTTAATCAAAAAGGGGGGGCATAATACACTGCTATTTTTTTTTTTATAAAAATAGGACCTATTTTTGGCCCCCCTTTTTGAAACCCTTAATCTTCATTAATTTTTTTTAAAAAATAGTAGCTTACAAACTAGGCTCGAAGCACTTCAACTTTTGTTCTTTTTGCATCTTCAAATTTTGAGCGTAACTATCTTCATTTTCTCGTGGACATTAGATTTTGCTAATTTCAGAAGAAAAAAAGTGGCATCTTAAGAGCCATTTTTGTGTCACAGATTTGTGCACACACCCATGGCTCACTTTTTAGTAGTATATGAGCCACCTAGCAAAGTACCTTGCTAGCTTATGCCTTTCATATGACCTACTTTGGTAGCCTATGATTCAACTAGCAATTGAGTTTGCTACCCCATGCACTTTGCATGGCCTAATTTTTTGTAGCATATGAGTCAACCAACAATAGATTTTGTAATCCCATGAAATTTACATAGTTGACTTTTTAGTAATATATTATTCGTAAATAACCCTTGCTAGCCATGTACTTCATGTGGCCTACCCATTTTTATATAGCCCTCATGCTTAAACCCTAGAATTTAGTTTGAAAGTGCATATGATTTATGAATGTATTGTATGGTTCCTAGCTATAGATCATGCTATTTGTTAAATCCTACCTTACATTTTACTAATAAAAAATGCATTGGGACCATGCTTATCTTCATCAATCTCTCTTATTAGATATTTTATAGCAATTTCTCTTTTTTTTATGTATGTTTAGTACTTATTAGGCCATACAATTTGCTATCATCCTTGTTTTGAAGGTTATATTTATCTAATCCTTGTATTTTGTAGATTTTTTGTGGATAAACATATTTATTTTCTAGGTTCTCAGCTTGGGGCATAATCACTCCACTTGAAGAACCCTCAACATCTTGTATAATATCCTTTTTGTGTGTTTTATGATCTAATTTACTTTAAGTGCATTTAATTTGTGTACTTTGGTGAAGCATATTACTTAGTGCCATAGACCTACTAAAATGGGGGTAAAATATAACATCAAAAATTGTATGCACCCTTGTAACTTCATATTATATTTTGGAGGTCCACTTTATTATCTATCTCCCCTAATATGTTCTTAGGCTGAGAACTTGGCTCTTGCTTTAACCTTTTCCACTCATGGTGTCAAGGTCATGTCTCCCATGTTCCCTTTTGAAATTCATGTTTAGTATATGTTATCCATATAATTTCCTAGTGTTTATCCTTTCTAAGAATTAAAATTATTTGGATGATAGCTCAACATGTAGATATATACATGTGATGTGCTAACACCCCATAATAGTTTATTATTTAGTAGCCATTTTCAAGCATTCCACAACTTGTTATCTCCAGGTTAGTGATAACCACTCCAAAAAAAATCCAAATAGCTCTCTAACCCTTGGACTCACCTATATTTCTCTCGTCCCTTCTCATTTTTGAAATCACCCACAATCTTACAATTTTACACTCTCAATCTCTCTACCAACAACTTTCAACTTTAGACTATAACATTTTTTGGCATTGTTACTCTCATGTGAGCACTCTAGCTTTGTTTTGACACTCCTTGAAGGTTTATTACAATATTCAACAACCCAACATTGTCCCTCTTGAATTCCCCAAGTGTTTGAGGTGATATTATTCTATTTATTATTCTCTTGTCTTCTTATTTTTATTTCCATTAATGTTAAATCCTTTGTTGTTGCACTTGGTACCTTGGGATCTCCATATCCAATTTTTTATCACTCTCATTTACATGCACTAACTTGCACTCCTTATAGATCTAAGAGTTATATTCATAGCTTTATCAATACTTTTAACTATCTAAACACTCTTAGGATAAAACACACTTTTATTTATCTTCTTGGTTACTCATGGAGGTCAAAATACCATAATAGGGGCTTAAATATTTATGGAAATCTTGTTAGTAGCTCCAAATTTTCTATTTTCCCAACTTGTTGGTGTTCATTTGGAGCTTTCACTCTTGAAATGAGGGTTTGCACTCTTTTTTCCTTTTATTCTTATTATTTTATCTATCATTTCCATAGATTTAATTTATTATAGTCATTTCCTACCATAGATATAGTTGTTGTTGTGTCTTTTCATTGTTTTGTGTGTATCCAGGCATAATTCTTGAGGATAGAAGTGTAGGTGGTCATATAGATGATAGTGTGACCTACACAATTATTTGTGTTGTGCAAGTGCCCTAACTAGAGAGCTCTAATGTTTGCCTCTATATTCATTTTTATTTGTTATTTTCTATTCTAATACCAATTTCTTGAATTTCTATTTCAGTTAACAGTTACAACACTTTTATATTGAACTCTTTTATTTTAGCTTAGTAAAATTTTATTTTATAAGTTTAAAATAATTTTGAGGATAGCCTTGATTTTTTCTCTCATTATTAAACAATAGCAAAAATACTTTAAACATCTCATTTGAACTTAAATGTAATAAGTTCATTCTAGCATCTAGTATAAAAAATATGCTTGATTAAGAAAATAAATAACCATTCTAGAATAGATTCATTTTCTCTACATTACAATGTACATATCTTATTGGGACCCATTCTTATTCTTGCATGATTACATCTTCCATTACATTCGTTTATGATTATATACATGATTAAATCTTACATGACATATATCTATACTTACATGTTTCTATCTATCATTTTGGACAATATTGGTTGTTCATCCTCATTATTGGGGGAAACATGGAGGGAAACTTAATGCCCTTTGTGTTTTCATGAGTATATCTTGATATCTTATCTTGTACTTGTTACATAATGATATTTATCAAACTTACATGATCATATATTTATCATATTACTTTTTCTTCTTTCCTCAAATTCCTTGCATCACTCATACAACTAATTTGAGGGGGCATATAATGTCACTATGTTCCTTTATGTCTAATATGGTCATAGTGGTTCCCAATAGATCCTACACCACATACACATAGTTAAAGTGAACAAATCACAATCCTACACTTTCTCCTTCTTAAATTATTTTGCTAAATACTAAACCATTATCTCTCTCACAATCTTGCACCTACCATTTTACTTTTTTATTGGAATTGCTAATTAGTTGTTCATGCTTGTTTACAAAACATATAAAAGTTTATGCTTTTATATCTAAAAATGGAATGACTATTACATGGAGCACATGCAACTCATCATCCATATCCATATCCTTATCCATCATTTTTATATATGTGCTTGTTATGTGCTTTTATGCTAATTGATTGTTTACTTTGACATGTATGATCCATATAGTTCACATGCAAGTCAAAATGAGGGTAAATTGTAAGAGTGAAAATTTCATATTTATACCTTTATGTTTTTTTGGACCCAATTTGATGATTTATTTCTAATACAACATGGTGCAATGTCTAAATGACATATTTTTGTTAAAGAGTTGGGATTCATTTTGTACTGTTCAAACCTAACCCTCAAATCTATTTTTTAGTCTTAATTCAAGATTGTGCATCTATAAATTTGGTTTAATATGCAATGTGTGACCTTGAACCCCTTTTTCTTAAATCAAATTTAATTTTAGGCTGATGCTGAATTTCCTCCAATTAATCGTTACTTGCAAACTTAAGCATGCAATGTAATATTTAAATTTGCAAGTTAGGGTGTTGCATAAAAGGATAAAGCTCTAGTTCATTTTAGACATTAAGGAAAATCTATTATCTATTAGTTGATTATTTTGTAGTCTTTTAGAGAGAGCATCAAATCAAAAATTTCTATTATAAGGACAATAATAGGTATTTGCATTCTTGTTTGGTATTTTTTAAAATTTATTACTTTTGAAGTTATCATCCTTGTTGTCATAATAACTGAATTGAGAAGAGCGAGGATCGCAATTTATATGACCTCCTAATTTTAATTGATGAAAAATATTGATGTGATACTCTCTTTGATGACTAGAAAAAGTAATACTTAACTATCCTTAATTAAAATGAGCATGATAGTTCATATAAATTATGATCCTCCCACTTCTCATTTTAGTTAGTATGACAATTGATGTGAAAGATTTACTCCAAGTAACATGTACAAATCATGTCCTCTATTTGCTACTACTTATCTTCGTGTGCTTTTGTTACTTTGTTTATTTTAGTAAATTAGTATTTTAAGATATTTTTCATATTAAAATAAAAATTAAAAAATAATGATTCAAATAAAATAAAAGGTTTACTTAATGGAATTATTAATGCCTACTCACCATATAATTTTAATTGTTTAACTATGTTTGGTTCTAGCTAGTAGTTACATGAATTATTTATAGAAGTTTTAGACATATATTTAGATTGAATTGACATTATAACTTCTATTAAAATATCTATTGAAGAAAATTACAAGAATACCATAGTTCATTTAATGGTTGTATAATATATTTAAGGATTCTAACTTTAAAATACAATCAAAATTTTAAGAAGATTATTATGTAAAAGAGAAGATTTTAAATAGATTTTCAAAAATCCTATAATATTTTAGTTAAACATGTATTTGTCATATGATAATGTTTTTCATGTGCTGGCGTGAATGCCCTTCGATACCATGAGCACACATAGGAGACTAGACCTTTTGACCTCTTGCCTACAACAAGATTATTTAACCAATTGAACTAGGCCCTACCCCTCCTTGCTTTAATTTTTAAGTCAAACTCATTAACCTATTTATTAAGATTCAAATTTATTAATTTCTTTATCAAGATTTATCCATATAAATTTTTATAATTCTAATAAACAAATTTTTTAATTTATGAAAATCTACATAATTAAATTTGATAAAACATCACAATTAGTTAATTATATATCCACCTCCTACTTACCATTCGTGTCAAAAGCTATTTTGAAAATTGAAAGACAAAGAAAGCATGGCATTCAATTTAAGAAACACAAAGAAAGCATGACATCATTATAAAAGCCACAAATAAAGCAAATTCCAAATGGTTGAAATTGCCGCGCATTTGAAATGCAAACGGTTAAATTTGAACATGTACGAATAGAAAAATGGGTTCCGTAACGTCTCCTTTTTTCTTGTTTTTTTGTTTGTCAGTTGAATAAGACACATGTTTGTTGAGCATTGTATGTGTTCAGTTGGCCATAGAATTGGGCGTTTGAATAATGGACGATTAATGTACTCTAGATTTTCGTGAATGGCATTTGTTAGAATTAGTCTTTATAGGTGTAAGGAGGTAGTTTATATTTCTTTTTATTTATGGGGGCTCTGGACTTCCTTTGAATGCCGATGCGAACTCTGTTCGTGTTTTCACAGTGTCATTCCATGTCAGCCACGCTACTTTGCCATTTCCAATGCCTAGTTGGCTAGAATAACAGGTTACAGTCACACATTCTTTGCCATGGAGGTATCTTGGCTATACTGCTCCGTTTCTGGTCTACATTTCGGTTAAGGTGCAAACAATACCTGTCTTGCTGCCCACAAACTTGTACAATTATTCCTGTAACAGTCATGCATTTCTGCTGCATAGAAGAAATCTACAACTGGAGGGATTGCGATATGTTTTTCATAAATAGATACCCTATACCCAGAAGTTTTTTGTATTTGCAGAGATGGAGGCAACCCAAATAAGCTTGGGAGGATTCGGACAAGATGTAAGTGCCAAGGAACTCACAGAATACTTAGAAGACAGTGTAGGAGTGTTGTGGAGATGCAGAGTAAAGACATCATGGACTCCTCCATACTCATTCCCAAACTTTGCAAAATCCAACGGGGAGTCTTCAATTCAGAACAAAGCCAAGGTGCCTCCTCATGCTTTTGTTCACTTTGCATCTCCAGGGGCTGTCAACGAGGTCAACAAACTTGCCGAAAGGAGAAGACTTATGTTCAAAACCTATGCTCTCAAGGTCAATTTTGGTACTGACACCTCGTCTAGAACATTTAAAAGAACAATCGAGCCACTTAGGTTTTCTAATGTTAAATTAGAAATTGGTTCAATGTATAGTCCTGATCAGTTTTGGGTTGCCTGGCGAGCAGCCACTTCTGGGGTGGATTTTCATGTAGACCCATTTGATAGAAGATGTAGGATTTTGTTTACTCGTGATCAGGTTTTTACTCTTGGTGAAGGTTGCCACAGGGATATGGATACGGTAATAAAATGTGAATTTAAGATTGAGTTTCTTGTGAGAGACATTAGGGATGTGAGGTTTCTTAATGAGAGGGGGACTTTGGTTATGCTGCTGCAGCTTTGGGTGCCTCCATGGATATGTTATAGGACTGCAGATGATGATATCTATGTACGCGATCCTTTTGCTCTGTTAGATGATGCTGATCCCTGGATTAGAACCTTAGACTTTTCTCCGAACAATGCCCTTGGCAGGTGCTTGGTGTACAAGATTTCACTATCTCCTCGTATGGGTCACACCATGGAAAAAGCCAAAGTATATTTCAAACAGCACCGTTTGGTGGATGAAAAATTTCCTAGACTGAAGACTCTGAATGAACCTCCTGTTGCTACAGAGGGATTCTTTTTTGTCCTTCCTCCAAATGGAGAAATTCACTTTGATACCATGTACTTCTTAAATGCTCTTGTGCATAAGGGCATTGTCAATTACCATAGATTAACCCCTGAGTTCTATGATATGTTGAAGCCCTCTGTCACACCCCCTGAGCTGTCCACAATAGCACTGAGGCACATACTTGCCTACACTAACCCTATTTATGATGTATTTACAAGGCTTAAATCTGTGATTGATTGGATATCGAGAACCCCAAAGCTTCCGAAAAGCCCAAAGATTGCAGAGGAAACAGTTGAAGTGAGGAGATTGATTATCACTCCTACAAAAGCCTACTGTCTTGCTCCGGAAATAGAGCTGTCAAACCGAGTCATAAGGCACTTCAAGAGGTATGCAGATAGATTTCTGCGAGTAACATTCATGGATGATAGCATGGAATCCATGTCCTCTGGGGCATTAACAGTGCATATAGCACCTATTGTTAAACAGGTTTCCTCTAGTTCTCCTGCTCATAGGACTGCTATTTATAGGCGAGTGAAGCAAATAATGCATAGTGGCTTTGAGCTGTGTGGACGTAAATATTCATTTCTTGCATTTTCTGCTAATCAGTTGAGAGACCGTTCTGCATGGTTCTTTGCAAATGCAGAAGATATTGAAGTCCAACAAATTAAGAGCTGGATGGGGATCTTTCCTAAATATAATGTTGCCAAGCATGCTGCAAGAATGGGTCAATGCTTCTCCTCAACCTATTGCACAGTACAGGTACCAAAAGAACAGATTGAAAATATTCAGGACATTATAAGGAATAGCTATGAATTCTCGGATGGCATAGGAAAGATCACACCGGATCTTGCCATGGAAGTTGCTCAGAAATTGGAGTTGAAAACCAATCCTCCATCAGCCTACCAGATCAGATATGGTGGCTACAAAGGTGTGGTTGCAACGTGGGAAGAAGAAACTGGAAGCAACTATAAGCTCTCATTAAGACCCAGCATGAGAAAGTTTGAATCTCAACATGACATGCTTGAAATAATCACGTGGACACGCTTCCTACCCTGCTTTCTGAACAGGCAGATAATTACATTGCTATCAGCTCTGTCAGTTCCTGACAGTGCTTTCAATGAACTACAAGACTCAATGGTGCATAAGCTGAGTCAAATGATTGAAAATGTTGAAGTGGCCTTTGACATACTAACAACATCCTGCACAGGAGATCTACAAAACATTGCCACTTTAATGCTATGTGCCGGTTTTAAACCTCAAACAGAACCACATCTCAAAGATATGCTTTCTTCCATAAGAGCTGTCCAATTAGAAGAACTGCTGAAAAAGTGTAGGATTTTTGTCCCTGATGGTAGATGGTTAATGGGCTGTCTGGATGAAATAGGGGAGCTGGAATATGGCCAGTGTTTTCTAAAGGTTTCAAATATTCCGGTGGATGGTTGCTTTCTCAAAAATGGTTCAAGGTTTGGAGAAAGGAGGACAAGTACAACAGTAATTAAAGGAAAGGTGGTTGTAGCCAAGAATCCTTGCTTACATCCTGGTGATGTTCGAATTTTAGAAGCAGTTGATGCTCCTGGATTACATCATTTAGTAGATTGTTTGGTTTTCCCCCAGAAGGGCCTCAGACCTCATCCTAATGAAGCTTCAGGAAGTGACCTTGATGGAGATATCTACTTTGTTTCCTGGGACTCTAGGCTCATACCACCAAGCGGTGAGAGTTGTGAACCAATGGATTATGATCCAGGCCAACTAAAAGAGTCAACTACGCATGTGAAAACAGAGGTATGCCTATTTTCATCATCCATCCTCCACTTTCAACCTTAAATTTTTGGCCTCACAGCTAGTACACTTTTCTTATGCAATATAAGCTCTCAGGATGTGTCCGTATTATGGTATTTATTTTAGTCTATTACATTTTCATACAACTACTTTGGAGAACCCATTTAAGCGGTAACTTGAATCAATTTTAATTCTACATAAGAAAAGAAACTCTTGGATGACACTCTATCTGTTTGTAAGGTGTCTTGTTAAATCCTTTGATTTTAATTTGTGATATTTGGCTCTGAATCTCACAAATGACAACATAGAAAGTATACTTTTCAATATGATTGCTGTCTTATCCTTATTCATGCTTTGTTATTTGTGGCTGCAATATTGCAAATACAAATAAAACTATAGGATTATCTTTGGAAGTTATTGTATGTCTTAATTTTGTTAGAATACAAAGGAAATGATTTGACTCTTTAAAACAGATGAACAGTCTCTAAATAATAAATCATTTTGGGTATAGAATCCAATTGCTTCAACTTACCACTGAAACATGGTTAGTTTTAGTAATATCAAAGATTGAAGATACAACCATTTTTCAAAACCACAAGTGACAAATATTAAATATTTTGAAGGGGTATTAGCTCTAAACTAGTTTGTAGTTGTTCAAATGTTGACAGTTTCAAGAAAGGGCAATCATTTTTTCATAGCCCTATAAATTCTAACTTATTCTTTCAATCCCTGTTGGCCCATGAATTTTAATGAATTTTTGGCATCTCAGTCAGACATGAGAAAATGGGTGACATAGTTTGACAGAATGAACGGGTTAATATAACTGAGAAACTGAAGACAGTATCATATTTTTTAATATGCCCTTCTATTATTAAAAATAAAATCTGGACCAACTTTACCAGCTTTAATAATATTTATTCTTGCAGAATCTTCTGGCTTGAGAATCAGTGGAACTCACTGATTTTGTTTTCAGTTATCAATATGGTCATGTTTAGAAATAAGGAAAAAAAAAACAAGTGGTTAATTGTTCTCTAGGTACAACACAATACTGCTGGAATACAGCATCTACTATAACAATAAATTATATGATTTTATTCCTAGTTATATCAACGTCTGAATATGGTTTGGGTAGCTCCCACTAGCTGAGACAATTCATCTGCAGTTGGCTGATTGGCCCTAAAAACTTGGAAGCTCTATGGTTGATAGCTTTGGCTTCCATCTTCTGGTGAAAATGTCTTGAATGCAATTGCAATTTTCTAGGGAATCTCCTAACCCATGGCACAGATGTTGGATCAAAATAGAGGCTTCAGTTAGTGCTTTACTGCATTCAGGCTCTGGGTAAGTAGTTCCTCTGTCTCACTGGAGTCAAGCAAATATGTTCAACTGGCAAATTTCTTTGACCCATACCCTGTTAATGGGGTAAGAGAGAAAATAGATGCAAGAATGCCAAATGGGATCCTTCTCCCCCTGGCTTTCTTAAATTAAATCTTGATGGTGCTTCTAGGGGCAACACAGGAAAATCAGCTATTGGAATTATCATTAGAGCTAATTGTGGGAATTTTGTTATCGAGGTTCCTTTTCCCTTCGATCCAAATCAAATAGTGAGGCTAAATGGACGCTGGCTGCCAAATGTTTGAATATCACCTGGTCAATTTGGTACATGAATCTCATGCTGGAAAGAGATTCAACAATTGTTATTCAATGTTTACCTCGAGGAACTTGCAACAACTAGCTGGCCAAGGCTCTCCTAGTGGAAGCTTACCTGTTATTCCAAGATTTTAATAATCTCCTTCGCTCATTGCTATTGGGAGGGGAATCGGGTGAGATATCTTATTGTTAATCATTGTATGGATATTGATCTGATGACAAGTCTTCTTTTTTTACAAATACCATTGCTTGGGATAATTTGGAAGGTATTATTCAAAATTTCAAAATGAAAAGCCACCATAATCCCATCCTAATGGGATGTGTGATTGCAAAGGCTCATGCATCAATATGCCCTTTTGAAAAATTGCTTTGTGATTGAGCATTTTGCCCGTTATGACATGTTTGTGTATTTATGGCAATCAAGTTATGCTTAGATGGGATAATGAGTGGCAATATGCCATTCATTCAAGTCTAGGCATGGAGGCTCGTGTTAGAGGCTTTATCATGTTATATTTTCTTGCTTTGCTTTGATTCACAATGTGGTGTGGGTTGCTACAGTTCTTTGGTCGAGCTTGGTGCTTATGGCTTTTTGGCATTGGTGAATGGCCCTTGTTTTTCTTATTGATTTTCTTTCTTGATGGTCCACAGATGGAGGGGCCCCAAAGATCTTCTCCTACATGGGTTTGTATTCGATAAAAGATTAAAAGCAACTTTTTGACTGTTTCTATTTGGGAGCTTAGGAAATGGTTAGAAGTGGGGGGTGGAGGAGGGGCTGGGCATGAAGATGTGAATGACTTTGTTAAGCGTTGTAGCAGGACATCAATTTGCATGGAATTTATTGTACTTTTGGATTCTAAAGTTTTGGACGTGATAATTAGAGACTAGTTGTGTAGGCTTCTCTTCCATGAGGAATTGCTTTTGATTCCTTCCTCGTACCTTTTGCAACTCTTTTGGGTTTCATGGTTTAGGATGTAGTTTTGAGGGGTGAATTTAGGTTCTTAACAAGGAGCCTTTGTTAGTATATTGACAATTGAAAGATGTTTGGCTCTTCTACTAGGATATGCAAAAGGTAGCGGCTAAATCAAACATCACTCACAAGCATAGGATTCTAGAAATCATCAATGACTTCCTACTTGAAGAATGGAGGTTTTGAATGGTGTTAAATTTTTTTGTAGTTGGTGTGATAACGCTTAGATGCTAGAAATGTTTAGGTGGCCTGGTAGTTCATTCTAGTGTGTTTCTTAGTAGCAGTTATGGTGTTGGTAAATGGGATGTAATATCCTTTTCTTAGCTTTTATGGATATGTATATGATTTTATTAGCTTGTGCTCTAGGCTTTTGGTGGCCTCTTGTTGTTAGGTCTGATGTAGTTTATTGTCTAAATTCTATTAAGTATTTTTGGGCCCTCTTTTATTTTGGGTCCTAGCTTTTAGTTTATGTATGTTTTTTGTTTATGTCATCTGTTATTTCGTTGTTTCTTTTCAGCTGATGGAGGTTTTTCTTTAATATTGTATTGAAGTATCCTTTGACATTTTATAGGATGCAATGGAAGGGAGCCCCTATAAAAGCCCTTGTAAATTATAAAAATTAAATTTTATGATTCTATTCAAAACAACTTAAAAATCCCATAAAACATAGAAACTTGAAGTAGATATTTCTAAGCTAAAAAACTTCCATATATATCAAAGGAGAAGTGCTTTGCTTCTTTTTATCACAAGGTTTCTTTCCCTATGTTTTTGAGTTTTGTATTTTGATTCTCCTTTTTCTACTTTGCAATATATTGTGGATATCCAGTATCTCTCCTTACCAGATTTGGATATAGTTGTAGTTCTGAGTTATATTTTTGGTGTATCCAAGAATCATACTATAAGTATTCATTTGTCTAGATATGGGATGTCATGAAATTCTTCTTATTTTATTTTATTATTTTAAAATATATACATTTTATTTTATTTTGAAATTCTCTCATTGTTACTCATTGTTTTTTTGTTGGAAACTTAAAACACAACTGCAAGTACAAACATATAACAAAAAATCCTCTCTAAGGATTTGGAATATAAAAAAAAAAAAAACGAAAAATATGCACAGGAATTTAAACAGATGAATAATGGATGGTAATCTTACCTCAAATATGTAGAAACCCCTATTCTCACTGTTTCTGAAAACTGCTTGTTTTGATTTTTTTTGTGTTTTTTTGCATAAACAGATGAAATGCGATTTTGAAAGAATTGCTTCTAAAATTCTATAATAAATTAAATAAGCTGAAATTGACAAATTTGAATCTCCAGATCGATAGCAAATAGTTTGATTACACTTTCTCGGTGTTTACAATATTCAAACCCTAACATGCAAATAAAAAGGCAAAGCTGATTGCATTAATTAAAAACCTGATTTGCTGATTACAGGCGCTCCAGAATGAGGATGAAAAGGTACGGCCATCATAAATATCGGCTTCTCCCTTCGCCAGAAGAATGGAAACGAAACCAGAGGATTAGGCGCCCTTTTTGATGAAGTCAAAATGCCAAAAGGTGAGGCGTTTTGCCCTAGGCAGCAAGTACGGCCCTGTACTTGATGGTACGGCCCTGCAGCAGCAAAATAGAAGTCTGTACAGTTTAAGAATGGATGCCAGATGCATACAAATCAGCCGCTCAAGGATCTTCTCTGTCTTTGAATGATTCTCTAGATTAAACTCTGAAATAGTAATCTCTGAATAAGCTTTGTAATAACTTCTGGATGAAGTTATCTCTCTGACAAGCAATAAATCAGCTGGTATTTCATAGCCTTTGAACTGCAGACACTGAAGATAGCTCGTTCTCCAATGCAGAATGAAAACTTGAACCCTAGGCTCTGTTCTCTGAAGAAGTACTTGGCAAAAATTCAATTTCATAACATAATGATGTTTCTTCACAATGAAAAACCTTATATTCTCAAGAGGGTCGACTTTCCCCAAAAAAGCATCATTTAAATAAAGTTGAATTTTTACTTTTAATATTTCCATAGTTTTGAACGCACTTTTAATTATAAAATATAATTGAAAAGTGGCCCCTTCTTCATGTTGGTCGACCCCTTCTTTTAAGTCACTTAAGTTATAATATTTAATTATATTATAACTTTATAATATAAGCCTTTAATTAATTAATATTTATTTTAACAAACAAATATTAATATCTCTCTCAAAACAAGTCCAAACGACGAACCGTTTGAAGCCAGATGATAAGTGACTGAATCTGCATACGACCAAACCATACTGCTAAAAATAGCAGAGGTGCTCTGCTGAGTGTCTCCACTTACTAAAAATAGCAAGTCAAGCAAATGATGTCTGAACGACCCCGAACAAAAGCCAAACTGGTAGATTCTGACAACTGAAGCCAAGCCAAGCTTCAACAAGACCCTCTATCCATCCTATCAGCCTCGAGGGTCACATAATAGGCTAATCTTAAGCACTAAGAGATGTCAACTGGAAGGGGACATTACAAAATGACATGGATTTAATGCTCTATTGCTTTCTTCCATTGTTGTTCTCCTCTTCTCGCTACTACTTTTTTTGTTTCTTTTGTTTTTCACAAATTGGAAAATGTCAAAAGGAGTTTTTTTTTTAAGTTGACTTTGGGGCTCTTTTAGGTTTCATTTAAAGGGGTGAGGGGAGTTGTCCTTGTGGGCCTGCCTATCTCCCCCTTCTTTTAAAATTATTAATAAAGTGTCTGGTTCCTTGATGTACCCAAGTGTCCCCTAAAAAAATTGATGTATTAAGGATGTTTTATTTTTCTAGCAAAATAGGGGATGGAGTGGGGACTTTTCTTAACCATTCCCATGTCCTAAAAATGTCCCCTATGGGGGACAAGGTCATTTTTTGCAGGAGACGTGTCCCTGGGGAGCATACATTTATCACATTTAGACTATCACATTCTTTTTCAATTATAAGTTATAAACAAAAATATGCTCTTGGTAATATTTGATATAATATAATGTTAGACTGCTTTCTTCATAGGCATTTATTATTTATGATCATAATATAAAGGTAACTCATATGACGTATGTTATAATTGCCAATGTAACTTCCATATGCAATAATAAACACAAGTATATACACATTGGTGTATGTGCTACACAATTCTCTCAAATTCCATACATTCAATCTTGTATTATGCGAAGTTTTATGGATTCAGTTTCAATGTTACTTTTGTTTTTATATCTTTGATGCTTGTTTGTTGTTTGTTTCTATCGAAATTATGGGCGTTTGTCCCACATGGAGTTTGATTTAAGATGAATCTCAATACTAGTTTTGAGAGTGGTAAAGGTTATAAGGAATACCTAATTTGGATGGCCATACTCAATTCTAGGCCTTATTATCATATATGCATACACAAGTAAATATGATGTAATTTAATAACAAAAAAAGTTAACCACTTTGATTTTCTTCCCCCTTGGCAATCATTAAGCATATATTTTCCTCCTTACTAATGTTCTTCTACAGTTTCCTTGAAACATGTCATCATTTATGTTTCCCAACTTTTAAATGTTGTTTTTCAACTACCTCCCTTTACTTTGTGTGGGTGATTCTTTCTATAATCTTTATCAAGGCAATTTCCAGCCCTTTCTTCCATACAAAATCAGCCACATCAAAAATATGGAAAACTTTGCATTTATGGTGCAAGCTTTGTAGTCATTCATTGCTAGATTGGTTTTGATTTGAGTTTCACCAGTCCTCAATAAATTCTTATTATTTTTCTTTTCAACTATTTGTTCACTGTAGACCATGTACCTACTTAAAGAAACCTTTTGTGTTCATTCTTTTTGTTGAATAGTTTGTTGTGTTTCTCACACTTCCTACTTGTTTGGAAGGGAATTACTCCTTTGTATTTCATGCAAGTTTTTCTTCGAAGAAAGGCACCTAACAAGTGTGGGGTAGCTATGAGTGATTGAGCTTTGAACAACAACTCAATATTTAAAACACATCTTCTTTGTTTATTTTTGCAATGCATCTTTTTTTGATCTTGAACATTGTTATGTATTTTAGATTTCATAATGCTACTCTTCATTTCATTATCTTTCTGATGAGGGCATTGTCATTTTGGCATTCAAAACCTATTTTTCCTTTGTTGCTTCTCTTAGGCTTATGCTTTAGATGACACTTCAGGTTTTGTGCTTTCTTGGTTGTTCCCTCATTTTTGACTTCTTCCTAGAAAATGAGTTTATTTTATTTTGCAATATTTTGTCTTTATGGCTTCTTGTTATGATTTTCAAGTCCATTGTAAAAGGAGATCTGAACTCAAAAGAACTTGGAAGTGAGTATAATAAAATCTTGAAAAGATATCCATAGATTAAATGAGAATGATTTTGTGGTTGAGGACACATATGATGTACATGATTACATAATATTATGTCATGCCCCCCTTTTGTATTAACTTATGTTATGGACCAAAATGCCTATTTCCTATCTCCTGCATCAGCCCTAGTCCTATTTTGTATGTTTATTCTTCCTATTTTCTCCCCCTATGTTTGTTAAGGTCCTGTTGTGACCATTTCACACATCACCCCATTGCAAATGGGGACCCCCTGTTTTCGCTTTTTGCCTCGGTGTTGCAACTGCTTATCACTTGTCTTTTTACAATAAGGTCATCATTTTGAGGGTTCCAAGTCAGTCAGTTTGCCGAGGGTTACCCGAGCCAAGTCAATAATCCATGCTTGAATCAGTGCATAAACGTCATGGAAGCGCTCAGAAGGCCCAGGAAACGAAGATCGCCTGTGAATTCGGCCAATTCTGAGACTTCCTACTTTTTAGGAAATCCTGCTTTTTCGCTTTTTCATTTTTGGCATTTTTGGACCAAATAGGGTTCCCTATTTTTTTAGGGTTTTGCTTTTTCTAGTTTTAGAAAGTTTCTATTTTTGGAAAGTTTCTATATTTGGAAAGGTCTCGAATTCCAAAAATGCACTCAGAAGTTCAAAAAAATGGGAAAATCACTAAGAAAATCAAATAGAAAAATTGAAAAATCATTGAAAAATCTGGAAAAACAAGTCAAAAAGCATGAAAAATCAGACCAAATTCTGGAAAATCAGTTCGAAACCAGTCAGATCTGAAGGTAAAATCACAGAAAATCAACTCAAAAAAGATGAAGTTCTTGAAAAATCTGGTTAAGTCTGGAAAATTCACCATTTCCAAAAAAGAGAATGTCAAGAGAAAGAGGTATGAATGTTTGGAAGATCATGAAGTCCGCCCAGCACTAAGGAAAATTGGCAAAGAACATATAAAGTCCGCCATCCACTCAAGGTGCACATGCCAAAGGGTGTTGAAGTCCGCCATCTTGAAGGAAGCATATCCTAGACACATCCAAAGTCCGCCTTGCACATCCTAGACTCCTCTAAAGTCCGCCATGCCACTAGGGGGAAGTGCAAAGGTCATCTAAAGTCCACCCATGCATGTCCTAGCCCCCTCCAAAGTCCACCATCCACAAGAAAGGAAGTGCAAGAAGGTTAGAAAGTCCGCCATACACTTGCCAATGGGTTGGAAAGTCCACCTAGGCACATGGGAAGGAGAAAAATCAAAATTTTTGCTAAGTATTGGTGCCTAGCAAAGAAAATTTCGAAAATTTGCTAAGTGTGAGGGCCTCAAAAGGTGGAAAATCGATCTTGGGCTAAATATTATGACATTTCCAAGGGATAAAATGTTTAGCAAAGTGCCAAAGGGTTGGAAAGTCCGCCCTCACATATCCTAGAAGTCTTCAAAGTCCGCCTTAGAAAAGAGGGACATCCAAGATGCTTGTCCAAATGCTTGGAAAGTTCGCCATGGTCTATGAAGAGGAAAAAAATCAATTTTTGCCAAGTGTTTGGTGCCTAGTCAAGATAAATTCGAAAATTTGCCTAAGTATAGAGGCTAAAGGATGAATAATTGAGATTTTTGGCTAAGTGTTATGGCATTTTCAAGAGGTTAAGTGCTAAGTTTGAAAGGACAAGTACTAAAGAAATTAGGCTATGGCAAAGAAAAAAATGAAGTGTGCCTAGCACAAAAGTGAAAGAGAAATTTAAATTTAGCCTAAAGTCTTGGATGTCTAAAGGAAAAGTTGGCCGAGTATATAGGGAAAAATGTACAAGACAAAGAGAGGAAGAACTCGCCCTTGGCCAAGAAGGAATAAGAATTTGTCAAGCGTCAAGGAAGTTTGCATGACAAAGACATCCAGATCAAGACTTTGCCTAAATTCACTCGAGCAAGAAAAAATTAACTTTGGCAGAAGAAAATGTGCTCAGTACAATTTAAAATTTGCCATGGCAAGAGAAAATAGGGATTTGGCATAACATTTATCGATGGAATGGCTAAAATTTTGGCTTGGCTAGACGAAATTGGGAATAAAATTGGAAAACAAACTTTTGGCCAGAGAAAATGAAGAGGAGATTGGATAAAAAATGAATGACAAAAGTCTTGAAAGTTTTCCTTGATAAAATAAATAAAACAAGTCTCAAAGAGTTCGACTTCTAGAGAGAGAGTATGGCAAATCAGTGAGAATTCCGACTTCGGGAGATTAAAATGGAGAATTAATATGAAATATGCCCGTGCCAAGATGAAAATTGCAAAGAGAGTATGGAATTCGCTTTGAAATGATAAATTCAACACAAAATTCACCGTGACTTCAGGAGAGAGAGTGTTAAAAATTTAACTTTGGAGCTAGAATTTAGGAGAGAGAAAATTTGAATTTGTTTATTTTATTTCTTGCAGGTGGATGACAACATGAGGCGAAGCAATGGCGTGGAATGGTGGCAAGTCTGCTTCAAGCCAAATGAAGTGAAGGAAAAAGGATGGGACAAGCATGAGAAAGTCCAACCTTGCCTAAGCATAGCATGTCCAAACCTTTGTAAGGCATGTTCAAGGAAAAATAAAGTCTGACCTGGATAAGAAAATGTCTTGAGCATCATGAAGTCCGACTTTTCTTGGAGAAGGTATGTCCGAACATCCATAAGATCCACCAAGTACAATGGCAAACATGATGCAAATTCCGACCTAGACCAAGAAAAGAAATGTCAAAGTGTTGAGAAAGTTCGACTTCTCCCTAGAGATGTTTGTCCAAAGTGGCTTGAGGTCTGACTTAGGCCGAGAGAGAAAACGTCCAAGCTCATGTGAAGTCCGCCCAAGGAGAGGGTGAGAAAATTGGCTAAAACTCAGAAAATTGGCTAGTGTTGATACCTTGGGGAGAAGAATTCACTAAGTGTTGGACGGAAAACAGGAAGGATGAAGAGGAAAATAAAGAGGAAGTGAATAAAATCCTTGTCCAAGGATGGAATTTGTCCTACATAGCACAAGCCAAATTCAGAATTGAAGGGAAATCCACAGGCAAAGTTCGTTCGAGCATGGAGATGGCCAAAACCTTGGCTAAAGTTGAATGGTCCACATGAAGGTGTTACAAAATAGCCAAAATTTGGCTAAGTCTAGGAAATACTTCACAGAGGAAATTCCAATTTCCTCCATTATGGCGAAAGCACAGAGGCATTCTTCTCCAAATTCAAGACACTTGAAAGAATGTTCAGACATCTTGAATCCCAGACCTATTGGAGCAATCCAGGCAACTTCTTGAAGGATTTCATCTCCTAAAGAATTAAAGACAAGCTTCCAATCAAAATCAGATGGTGACAAGGAGAGTGTTCCAAACATATCTCCATACTTAGGCAATTTCTCAACATGAATTGGAGAATTTAGAGAGGAAATCCAAAGGAATAACATCAACCTAGTTCACGCAGGAGGAATTTCAAAGCAACCAACTTCAAGACCAGACACCTATTCCAAGGGGAGACTTCCAGACCTCAAAGATTCCAATACAGGTAAGAAGAAGAAATCAAAGTCTCAAAAGGAATCCAAGATCAAAGCTAGGAAGGAACAAGCACAACGGACAGAGTCATCGGCAGGGAAAATATTCTAAGGCAAGCACGTGTGTTACACCCCGATTGTATAGCTACTACTACATAGGAAGTACATTGTAAATGTTTGAATCTTTCTGTTGAATAAATTAAATTGTTCTTGTGATCAATTGAATGTGTCCTAATGATTGTCTCATTATCTGATACTCCTGTTGATGTAATTCTTGAATGAAATTAGCATATTAAGTTATGGAATAATGTTGTTCTAACTTTCTACGATGCTTTATGTATATTGCCTTGGTTTTGAGCAAATGACTTCCGTTGGCATGTCATGATGTGCAGGAAACAGGTTTGTACCTCTAGGCAGAGGAGAGATATCACTCGGGGAAGAACTTGGTCGGGTAAACAGTAATGAATACCAATTGGACATACACACACAAACCATAGAACTGAGTAAGCTAAGTCATTGTTCTGGTTAAAGGTAAGTCATCCATAGGCTTGTCTAGTATCATTGGGAGTCGTGTCTTCTTCTGAATGTGTAAATAAGTGATGCTTGCCAGTATAATCTTATGAGTAATATTTCTTGTTAGAGGTGGATATTTGTATTTGTATATATACATATGAATACGATATGTACAAGTACCCATAAGTACATTCATGTCGATACAACGTATTGAGCAGATGGATATGCCATACGTGTGCGTCGATATAAGTGTATTTATGAATACTTATACGTAAAGTATATATATAAATATATATACAAGTATATGTACCCGCAACTAACTGGTCAAATGAATATATATATGATAACGTTATATTGCCTCGGAATTTATACATACACATATATATACATATACATGGTTACATATAGTATTGACTGGCTCACAGTATATGGACGTATAATGTAGATGTATATACATGTATAGGTATAAAGATAAATATATTTATATATATATTATTATATTAAAATATAAATATAATATAGTTTTTACAAATGTATACAATATTATTTAAATTACTAATTTAAATAATTATACATAATGTAAATTAAAAACTATATTATATAAATATTTTAATAAAATAAAATATATTTAAATAAAAGATTTGAAAATCAAAATGAAATGTAAATTAACATTTTATTAAAAATTCCCTAGAGAAATGAGACAAAATCGAAAAAGAGAATAAAAACGTTAATCTAAAATAACGATTTTCTCTAATGAGGAATACTTCATTGAATCGAATTATTTGACTTCAATTTTAAACCATTGCCAAATGCATCATAGTATTAATTCGAACTTTATTAAAATATTAATGAATAAAAATTCAAAATTAAAGATGAGCCGTAAAAATGGCGGAAGGAAGGAAAAACGCGCAGAAAAAATGCACGATTAGGGCTAGACGTCTGAAAATGGCCGACTGAACTCATGCTTGGCAAATGAAATGAGATGTGGACGCCATTGGAGCTGAGAAAAAGTCTTAGATTAAACTTGTCATTTAACCTAGCAGTAAAAACGCGCCTGAATCAAGAGTTGTCACGAGTTTAAGAACTAAGCAATTTCGAATTAGATTAAAACGTCATTGCTGTCAGATTAAGCATAACGAAACCTTGCCATTATGCAACATGTTTTTACTTTGAATCATTCCAAGTCTTGTTGGTAGTACTGGCGCCATAGAAAGAGGAAACAGTTCAAATAGGCAACCCTATATATACCTGCGAATGTCATTCATAATACTCACGAATTCACAATCAAGATATTCATATTGTCTATTCAAGAGTGTAGAGCATTTTGCAGTTGAAAAGGAATTCGCCATTAGAGAGAAAGTTTTTAGTTATTTCCTGTTAAGAAAACTATTTGGTTGAGTTGAAAGAAACAATCTCAGAGTAGAGAATAGTAGTATAGAATTGTCAAATTACTGTGCTGAGAATCTGTTACAGAGTTAACTGAAAGTATTTGGTGAAGGCAAGAGGAGTTACTCTTTCAAACATCTGGAAAGATTAATCAGGCATGCTAAATTCTAGCTTTTACATGCTTTCTATGATTCTAGTATTTTGATTTAATTCTGAATCATATTCTTGAATGAAAAGAAATGTGTCTGAAAACTGGTTGCTTTGGAATGAATAAGAAAGAAGTAAAGACTGTTAGCATGAGTTAAATAGAATGTTTAATACATGTAATCTTTTATTAGTTTCTGTTTTCATTATTGTACGGTTTACACTTGTCAAAGGATAGGAAACTACATAAATTGAATTGATTCCATATACAGAGTATATACTTATAATTAGTTACTAAATATAGGAATGTATCGTGAACATTATAAGAGTTACAAGTTACAACTAGATAATAAATTAGTCAAGTTATTGTATTCCTAGGATGAGAATATCCTGAATTAAGGCGTTGGTTGTAGGATCTTGTTAAAATGTTCATCATTCCAGTAGTTAGATTGTTGTAGGAAGTCTAGGGTACGGACTACCCCGATAGACCAACCTACGCGTAGAATAAGATAGCCTCAAGTCAAGTTGAACCTGGCTAGTGAATGTGGCATATGACCTATGTTCTTCATTGAACGTAAACAGTTTGGCCAAAGTAGTGTAAGGAACCATTTAGGTGTAGTACTACACTGTCAATTCACCGTGATCCCAAAATACAACCTAGTTTGAGAATTGCCGGTTGCACGAAAGCTAGCTTTGTAGGATCACAACACTATGTCTAGTTGGTAGTCATTAAAGGTTACCCGACCAATCTCTTCTTCGAAGGGAGGGCCGTTCATTGCAAAATGATCGTGAGGGGGACCGCATTATAAGTCCGTGGTTGGTGGAAAAGTGTCATGTCCCCGTTTTAGCTGACACTGTTTGTCGAGGAGTTAGCCTATAATTTCGATCCTCGTAGGCTGACAGGGTGAGAGGATCATCGGAGCGCTTTCTGTTTGGTAGCGGTTGTTGTATCGATTGGGCCTTCGCAGAATCTTCCAGTGAGCACTTCGAGAACTTTCTTTCTTAGAAAAGGGTCGCGGAAGCATTTTTTCGTGGCACCTAGTTCACTATTCAAACTTACAAATTTACAGCGGTTGATTTGATTTGAGGAGAAATAAGGAGTAATTAATGAGTTATTAAATATTTAATAATTTGACTTTATATTAAAGTCACTTTATTGAAATATTTAAATATTTAATTATTTGGCTTAATTATAAAGTATTTAATTATACTTTATAATATATTATTAAAAGGTGACTTAATGAGTATTTATATTCATTAAAAAGGGGACGCCAATAATTAATTATTTCTCCTAAGTCAAAAGTGCAAATTAAATCATTAATTTAAATGATTTATTAAAAAGGAGATTGGGTCGAATTTTTCCTCAAGGCAATATATACCTTTCACAGGCAAAATCGAACTATCATGTTTATTATTCAATTTTGTCTTCTTGCATCTGAGCTTTGGAGTTTGCAAACCCTAGGGTTTCTGGCAGACGATCGTTTTTGGAGAACGAAAACTCTTCAGAGATCAGGCAGACTGAGGCTGTGAAATACCAGCTGAAGCTTGCACTTGGTGATTTCACACAGAGATCACAGATTGTGCTTATTCATCCATTTTGGCAGAGGTTTTCAGAGGAAATCATCAGCAGACATAGGCGACTGGAGCAGAGATTAGTTTTCAGTGTTCTGGCACAAATCCCAAGGAGGCCATACTTTTTCTTATTGCTGCAGCAGGCCGTACTTCTGTACTTTTCAGGCCGTACTTTCACATCTTATGAGGAAACGCCATTATTCATCTGTTTCTGGTGATTCTACATTGAGGCGCTTGGTTTACTGGACATTTTGCATTGGGATTCGAGCTGGAAGATCCTTCATCAATTTCTGGCCGTACCATTATCAGCTACAGCAGCCGCCATTATTAAGATGCCAGGTTTTTAAATAAAGTCTTCAGTATTGCTTTACATGTTCAGATTTCTATATTGTATGTTCTGAAAAAGATGAAATAAAGGAACGCCTATCCATTCTGAACAAATTCTATGCATTTTAAGCTTGTATGAATTTTTTATGAATTTTTTATCAATTTCTAGAGAAATCGCAATTTTCATTTTGCCTGTGAAAAACTTCAAAAACACAAAAAATCGAAAACTTGCAAAAACCTTCAAAAGACAATTAGGGTTTGAATCAGAGAACCACCAGGGTTCTGACAGTGGTATCAGAGCACAGATCTCCTGCCATCCTGTGCTTTTTCAGTGCTTTTTCAGTGCTTTTCAGTATTTAGAGTGCTTTTTGCTTGCCTTTTCATGAGCCGAGATCCTATTCAGTATATGAGAGGCATAGGAACAGGCAAAGACGAGGATTGGACAGGTCCACCTATTCCTGAGGGTCAGACAGTGTCAGAGGTACTTGGGATTCACAGATCCAGTTCTAACAGTAGTGAAAACAGTGTTGCAACCCTAATGGCAGATCGTGAGATTCCTACAGAGGCACGTAGAGATCCAGGGAAGGCACATGCAGAGGGTGATATCACCGATGAGGAGTTTAGACGGAGACACGACAATATGATGGATATGATGTCTCAGTTGATGGGTACTATTAGACAGTGTACGCCCACACAGCCACACTACATACAGATTGGACAGACGAGCGGGACCACCAGTGGATCAGCCATTGGCATCGGCAAGGCGGTAGATCGCGATCTATCAGGAGCGTAGAGCCGGGCCATTTACCTTCTTAACCGGGGACTCCACCTCGGACTCCGGTGAGCATCGCTACAACATTAGGAGTTTCCAGCCACGAATGGCATGTCAGTGGCGGACTTGACGAGATTTCATGGTGAGTACATGTCACTAGCGCCTGAGATCCGGCAGGCACTTACATTTCATGAGTTTATAGATGTCTATAAACCCAGAGGAGGAGGTAGATTTGACCGTAGACCCCCAGCATCAGCAGCAGCAGCCACAGGTGAATAGAGATTTGCAGTATGCGGTGAGCAGATTACGCTGCCATATTTTGATGGGTCAGAGAAGACATCAGCTAGGTCTTGGGTCCAGAAATTGGACAATTACTTGTCACTTAGGCCTATGCAGGAGGATGAGGCAATTAAATTTGCTACTTTACATCTTGACGGAGTAGCACACGATTGGTGGCACCATGGCATGTACACGCTAGGCCATCATGCGGTCAATACCTATCAGGAGTTCACCAGCAGACTGATAGAGAGATTCGATAAGAAGGATCCAGAACTGTATTTCAGAGAGTTGGCTCAGCTCAGACAGACAGGCAGTTTGGATGCATACATAGGTGAGTTTCAGAGAGTGGCAGTCATGGTCACAGGGATTTCAGAACGGAGACTCATTATACTATTTGTTGAGGGTTTGACAGAACCCATGAGAGGTTGGGTCAAGGCGTTTGACCCTGCTACTCTTCAGGAGGCGATGCGGAAGGCAAGGAGTATGGAGCTTGCTACTCCGAAGAAACAATTTCAGTCTAAGGCAAACAACTTGCCTGTCGTGGAGAGTCAGACACCAGTTGCAGAACCAAAAAGGAAACTAGTTGCGAGAATTGATGATGCAACTCGGGAGGAATGTAGGAAGAAACAACTCTGTTATTGGTGCAAAGCACCCTACAACAAGGAGCATGATTGTCCTTTGAGACTGAAGGGCAGAGCCAACCGCGCCATGTGGGTTTACTATGATGATGACGAGTCTGATGATTCAGACCAGCAGGTTGTTTCAGAACATGCAGAGGCCGGGAATGCCTCTACGGAGTTTGGGCCCGATGCCAACTTATCCCCGTTGGTATTATCTACTAGTGTACGGGATGACTCATTCAGGTTCAGGGGATTAGTGGAAGGACAACGATGTATTGCTATGCTCGACACTGGAGCCACACACAATTTCATTGACGAGAGCTTCGTCAGCAGATGTAGACTCCAGACAGAGGATTTCGCTGGATTCAGAGTTCGGGTGGCAGATGGATATACACTCACTTGCACTCGACGGATTTGTAATCTCACTCTCATGCTGACTGATTATGAGTTGCAGGCAGACTTTTATGTAGTCAACTTGGGTGGGATGGATTTCGTGCTGGGTATGAGATGGCTGCAGGACATTAGTGTGTTCACCCTCAACTTGCCTAAAATGGAGATGAGATTTGAGGTACAGGGCAAGAAATATGTGTTGAGGGGGATTACAGATGGCAGCCTTCGTTCTATCTCTCTCGTTAGTGGGAAGAGCGAGAAGGTAGAGCAGGATTTTGCGCAGACCAGGCATGGTTATGCTCAGTACCCCGGGGGTTCTGAGGCAGTCGTTTGGGATCAGCCTAGTGGTTTGGTTCCGTTTGTGACCAATCCATTGTTTGAGACAGATGTTATATCTACATACGACAATCCACTCTTTGAGTTTGATATGAGTACACCTGATCCTGGTCTTGAGCAGAGTGATGATAGCGTTTGGGATCCTACTAGTGCACTGGGATTTCAGACTCAGCTCACGGAGGAGTATCACAGTGTGTATATGGTGCAGAGTGCATATAGCTTCATGATTAATCCGCATGTACACGATTTGTTTCAGGTGCACAGTGGTGGTATGCACGTGCTTGATATGTTGGATGATAGTATATCTCGTGCAGTTTTAGGGGGTAAGTGTTGCTTGTCGTTTGACTTGCCTCCTTCTGAGTTTCTTGATCCTATGCCGGACCGCACTGAGGTTAATAGGGAATGGTATTTTATTCTTGCTGATCAATTGTGGGAGTTACAGGAGTCAGTGGTGACCAGCAGGAACATTGTCCGGTACTTCCCATGGGATCCAGGTGGTGCAGTGCAGCTGTATTTGCAGAGATTGCTTGAGGACAAGCAATTTCAGGGAGGGCGGACTGTCATGTCCCCGTTTTAGCTGACACTGTTTGTCAAGGAGTTAGCCTATAATTTCGATCCTCGTAGGCTGACAGGGTGTGCAGAGGATCATCGGAGGCAGTTACTCAGTGTTTGGTAGCTCCAGTTGCAGTTGTATCAGGTTGGGCCTTCGCAGAATCTTCCATGGTACTTTGAAACTTTCTATTTTTAGAAAGTTAGGTCAGGCGAAGCTGCTATTTCGGCGGTACGGTTCCGATCATTCAACTCGAGAATCGACCGGTTCAAGCTGGTTGATTTGAAAGAATGGATAGTTAGAGTTATTAAATATTTAATAATTTGACTTTATATTAAAGTCACTTTATTGAAATATTGAAATATTTAATTATTTGGCTTAATTATAAAGTATTTAATTATACTTTATAATATATTATTAAAAGGTGACTTAATGAGTATTTATATTCATTAAAAAGGGGACGCCAATAATTAATTATTTTCTCCTAAGTCAAAAGTGCAAATTAAATCATTAATTTAAATGATTTATTAAAAAGGAGAATGGGTTTTTCCCAAAGCAATATATACACTTTTGGCCATCGAACTCCTATGCATTATTTTGATTTGCGCCGAGCTTTGGGTTGCAAACCTAGGGTTTCTGGCAGACGATCGTTTCGGAGAAACGAAAACTCTTCAGAGATCAAGCAGCTGATGAAATACCAGCTGAAGCTTGCACTTGGTGATTTCACACAGAGATCACAGATTGTGCTATTCATCCATTTTGGCAGAGGTTTTCAGAGGAAATCATCAGCAGACATAGGCGACTGGAGCAGAGATTAGTTTTCAGTGTTCTGGCACAAATCCCAAGGAGGCCGTACTTTTTCTTATTGCTGCAGCAGGCCGTACTTTTCTGTACTTTTCAGGCCGTACTTTCACATCTTCTGAGGAAACGCCATTATTCATCTGTTTCTGGTGATTCTACATTGAGGCGCTTGGTTTACTGGACATTTTGCATTGGGATTCGAGCTGGAAGATCCTTCATCAATTTCTGGCCGTACCATTATCAGCTACAGCAGCCGCCATTATTAAGATGCCAGGTTTTTAAATAAAGTCTTCAGTATTGCTTTACATGTTCAGATTTCTATATTGTATGTTCTGAAAAAGATGAAATAAAGGAACGCCTATCCATTCTGAACAAATTCTATGCATTTTAAGCTTGTATGAATTTTTTATGAATTTTTTATCAATTTCTAGAGAAATCGCAATTTTCATTTTGCCTGTGAAAAACTTCAAAAACACAAAAAATTGAAAACTTGCAAAAACCTTCAAAAGACAATTAGGGTTTGAATCAGAGAACCACCAGGGTTCTGACAAAAAGCGCCCGAGTGATGTTTCTCCTCCTCAGTACCCGACTGATGATCCAAGACTTGACAGGACGAATTCCTGGACCTTCTTACTTCTATTGGTGCCAAAAGCCTACGGGCTATGTATGTATATTACTCTTCTTACTTTGTAATTTCATTTGGAATGAAATAGTTAAAAGTTGCAAAAGATGTATCTTGTTTATGTTATTGAAAGGAAATTTTTTTATCATTATGATATTGTTCTTACTTTTGTGACTGAATTTTAAGGTTTTAAATTTATTGTACACTTGTGTTCTTTACAACGTGGAAGAAAAACGAAGCAACCAAGGAAGACATCCAATGCGCTGAGGTGGCTCCTCGTCATCCTCCAACCAATCAAATTCTTCCAAATCAACATACAACAACTTTCTATTTTATTGTTGGTTTATATTTAGCAAAAGGACAAGTGTCCTCAAATGAAATTTTCTCATTGGTCGAAAGTGACAAACCCTAATTAGGGTTTTATTTTGTAATCTCGTCGTTGATTTGAAATCAATCTTGGCCATTGAATTGTAATTGGGGAGCCTATAAATTGAGCTCGCCCCCTCATTTGTAATGTGTGGAGACAGAATATGAAATTGTTGCATGAGACTATTTTGAATAATAAAAGCTCTTGAGCATGATTTGCCTTGAATAACTTCTTATTATCAAATAGTAAGCGAGGTTGCATATCATCTTCCGCCATAGATTAAAGTTAAAGTTAGATTAAGTAGAATTTGCTTTGAAAGTTGGTTAATTGAATGAGAGATTGATCATTATTGATTGAATGGTGAAGTGTAGCTCATACTTTCTTTGAATGGATGATTTGCATTCGATGCATAAAGTTAGCCTGAGCTCTTAATTGTGGAAACTTAACTTCAGCCTCATTCGAGGTTTGAAAATTATTCTCACAACCCTTGAAGATTGCACCCATTTTGCGTATGTTGTCCTGCAGGAGGCGAAACAAAGTGTGGTTTATTCCCTTCACCGAATCCTTATTGTCTCTTGAGTTCTTAGGCATAGACTAGATTCTCCTAAACCCTATCCTTTTGCCATTTTTTTGAGATTCATTGAAAGTCCTAATCGAGAGCCTTTAATGATAAATTCCCTAAGCCCTGAACTTGTGAAGATTTTCTTACGTAAGTCCCCTTGTTTATTACCAGCATATCAAAATGGCCATTGAGCTTATCCACACGTCGAGACCCGACTAAAGAAACCTTGGAATCGCCATATGATCTTCTCGCAATCTTAGCATACGTAGTGGTTTTTCAAGAGAGGATAGAGTGTCTTTGGACATTTTATTCTGAAGTGTTCGGTGGATGATAAAACGTACACCAATAGGTCCCCAAAGTCTCTAAGTCTAAAGGCATGCTTAGTCTTCTAAGTGTTACCCGATTTTCACCCGCGGGCTCAATCAGGCAGGGCAACCTATGTTTTCAAGTGTTCATGAAGGCCAGATGGAGGAACATTTGCATCAAGGTTACATATTTTCTAACTTGTTTGCTTTTTGTGCAGCTGCAGGGGAAAATTATGTTTTAAATCTGGCACATGGATTAAATGTGGCTCCCATAAGGGTTGACCCCAGCGTGCAGGTGTTCGATTTTCATTGGGAAGATCTTCATCTGATGCATTTGAGAACTAATGCAGGCATTGTTTTGCAGGGCTAAATCATACATCTAATGCTATTTCACAAGGAAGTCTGTTGGAAAGTATGCCTTAGTCGGATCTGGCATAAAACTCCTCAAAGAAGAAGTCGCTGAGACCAGCTGAATGTCTTGCTGACTAGCAGTGTGCTATATTCATTTGAAATCCTTAGGTCATCGAGACATTTTAGTCGCCATGAAGCTTTCTATCTCTCTCCGACCGAAGAGCTCTCGTCGACAGTTGTTCACAAGGGTAGCGTCAGGGGGAATGATTTGCGCTCGGTGTGATGTCTGGCCGACCAGTAGATGTCTCACCGAAGGCTTAAGGGTTCGCTATGATGTCTTCCCGACTCAGGGGAGTCTCGCTGAAACAGAATGGTTTCAAGGAAAGGAGTTAGCATTGGTGTAACGTCTCATCGAAAGGGGGTGGTCTTGCCGAAAGATTTTGAGTTCGGCATAATGTCTTGCCGACCCGATGAAGTCTGGCTAAAGGAATGTGCCTTCGGTGTAGTATTTTGAGCTCGAGGAGAAGTCTTGTCGACCGAAGGTGGTCTCACCGAAAGGGCTTGAGCTTGGGGAGAATGGTTAGTTCGGTGTCATGTCTCATTGACAGGGTGAGGTCTCGCCGAAAGATGAAGGGCTCGGTGTGATGTCTCGCCGACGGGGTGAGGTCTCGCCAAAAGATGAAGGGCTCAGTGTGATGTCTTGCCGACCAGAGGAAGTCTCGCCGAAAGGGTTTGAGCTTGGAGAGAATGGTTTGAGTTTGGTGAAATGTCTCGCCGAAGGATTGTGCCTTCGGTGTAACATTTTGTCATCGGCATGATGTCTCCCCGACAATCGATGGTCTCGTCGAAGGTTTGTGACTTCGGGGTAATGTTTTGAGTTTGATATAATGTCTTGCTGACTGAGGGGAGTCTCGCTGAGATGAAGTGGTCTCGGCGAAAGGAGTTAGTGTTGGTGTAATGTCTTGCCGACCGGTGGAAGTTTCGTTGAAAGAAGTTGCACTCGGGGAAAGGCTGTGGCTTTGGCGTGATGTCTTGCCGATGCCCGGTGGTCTCGCCGATAGAGGGTGCTCTCACTATAATGTCCTGCTGTTCGCTATGATGTCTCGCCGACTCATGGTGGTCTCGCTGAAGGTTTGTGGCTTCGATATAATATCTTGCCGATGGGGTGAGGTCTCAGCGAATGGTCTCTAGCTCTTCGGTGTGACTGATGGAAGCTTGCTGAGACCTTTTTCCAACCTGTTCGTCTTGCCGATGGGTGTGTTCGTGCTGAGCATCGCTGAGACTCTTGCCGATGGTCTAAATGGAATGGTATCTACTGTTAGGTGCTTTCGGTATGACCTCTTGCCGGAAGCGATAGTCTTGCCGATGGTTTTGGAACATAGCGGTGTAACTCTTAAGGACTCACTATGATGTTTGGCGGATAGCGATAGTCAAGGCGACAATTTTGGGATATCAATATAACTTTTACAACTCGATATGAAGTCTTGCCGACAATTGTAAGCTATGCCGATTACTGTTGTGAAGTATAATCGCATCGGGGAGACACGACTAGTGTAGAAACCCCTGTTTCCTCCAATCTCATAAACTGTCATTTTTGTTTGTTTTTTGTGTATTTTTGGTTTTTTTGAGTTTTTGCATGAAATAATGGGAAATGCAATTTTGCAAGAATTTGACATAAAATTCAAATAAAATCATACAATGCCAATATTGATGGGAAATATGAGATCTAATGATACCAATCAATATATTAATCTACTAGAGTGATTTACAAAAGATCTGATAACAGATGAATTAAAAAGCTATGCTTTATTTGATGAAAAACCTGGTATTGTAGCAATAAATGATCCTCAGAAAATAGTACGGCTGAAATTAATATCTCCTTTTCCCTGCACCAGAAGGAAGAATAAGCTGCCAATGGTATATGCGCCCCCAGATGTGAAGTCTAACTGCCAATAAGGAAGGCGATTTTCCTTAAACAAAAAGTACGGCCCTCTTTCAAATGGTACGGTCTGCTGCAAGAAAGGTACGGCCTAAAACAACAGCTAGCTATGAAATAAAAGTACGGCCCTACCTGAAGTCTCCAGATCTCAATGAAACAGGCGCTTTGACTGAACAATCCCTGATGGATGTATTTCACACTGAAACCCTGAAGATAAAGACTCTGTGATTGTTCTGTGATCACTTCTGAATGAAGAAATCCTTCTAAAAGCAATAGATCAGCTGGTATTTCACAGCCTCTGAATCGCAACACTAAAGATGGCTTGTTCTCCAATGCCTGTAGACAACAGAAACCCTAGGCTTCGTTCTCCGGAAGAAGACTTGCTCAAAAATTCAATATTCAACATCATAATGAGCTTGAATTCCAATGAAACCCTTATATCTCCTCAAAAGTGCGAATTCTCTCAAAAAGGCATCATTAAAATAAATTTGAACTTTTCCTTTAATTATTTCAATAGTTTCAAACTTGATTTTTAATTATAAATTATAATTAAAAATGGCCCCTTCCATGATGGTTGACCCCTTCAGCAAAATCACTTAAGTTATAATATTTAAAATATTATAACTTTATATTATAAGCTTCGAATAATTAATATTTAATTAAATCAATTAAATATTAATATCTCCCTCAAAATATATCCAATTCACAAACTGTCTGAAGTTGGCGAATAAGTGAGTGATTCCTCACATGACCAGACCATACTGCTAAAAATAGCAGGGGTGCCTCGCTGAGTGCCAAATACTGCTAAAAATAGCAACTCAGGCAAATAGTATCCAAATGAGCCCGAACGAAAGCCAGCTGGAAAAATTCTGACAACTGAAGCCAAGCCAAGCTCCATCAAGACCCTCTATCCATCCCATCAGCCTACGAGGGTAGCATAATAGGCTAATCGTGAGCTCTGAGAGATGTCAACTAGAAGGGGACATGACAGCTAGTGTCTCATCGACATGCGATTCTATTTGAAGAACTTTTGACTGCCTGAAGATCCTACGTGGTGTTCGTTCAACCAATTAGAGGAAGCTGAAGGTGAATCATTGGCAATTCGACTGTGACTATTCTTGTGAGGAAGATCAATAGAGCATAAATGACATGGATCTACTCTGAAATCAAAAGTGATGGATTGGCTCGGTGAACAATGGTGTCTGGATCTAACATGAAAGTTGGATGCTGCTTCTCGAAGGAGGTCAACTTGCAGGAAGATCTAGAGCAAGAAGAAAGCCGAAGGGGAAGAGGCTGCGAGTCACAATGACAGCTGGGAGGTCTACTGGCAAAAGTGGATCGACATTAATGATAGTGCTTCAGGATATTCAAGGCAGCTTTGCAAGGAGGTTCGAGGGTGGTCACGGAGGCCAAAAGTTAATGCAATGGTTGCAAAAGATCTAAAAGGCCATCCCTGGAGCGATCCTTCACCGACATGGACATGGGGGATGCACATTGAATGCAGCATTAACTTTAGTCCAAAAGATTTGAGAGCCGATGTGTTTAGGAACCGACTCATTTTTTGTAAACCCTAGGGTAGGGGCCAACACTTTTAGTTTTTCTGTTGCATATATGGCATTTTTTGCCTCTTTGTAAGGGGGTTCTGGATTGGCATTTTCTGCACTTAGTGACTTTTGGATCCTTTGGCAGAATTTTGCAAAGTTTTGTAACTTACTTAGACATGGAATACAGTACAAACCTTGGGCATCACTGAATGGAGTATTTTTGTCTTCTTGTTACTGCAATATTGTGTATTTTTACATGATTGATTAAGTTATTGTGAGATAGTATTCATTTCCCTTAATTCTGTCTCATGGCTTTAGTACCTTTTTGCAGAGAAGTGTGATGTTTGCAGGTTATAATCTGTGTCAAAATTGCAAGTTGCTTTTAGCTGTGAAGTCTTTTCCTCCTAGAAGCTCAAGCAATAAGGCCTTTTTATAAAACACTTATGCAAAGCACACAGAAATAGGTTGTGCAAGTTGTTTTTCAGTCATTGTGTACAAGTGTATGAGCCCTGAGTTTTCCAGGTCTAAGTGATATTCTGGTGTATCACCATAGGGTTTAGTTTTCATTTTCATGTGCTCCTTCTCCCTTTTTCTTACAAAGATCAATAGTTAGGTGATAACACAAAGGAAGCCGGCCTTCTCCGAAGGTTCTTTTCCATTTTTAGGTGACCCACAACCTGGAAAAGTTCTCATGTTTCTCTGAAGTATCAAGTTCTGCAACTTGATAAGGGTGCAATTTCAATAGATAGCACTAAGTCTTTGTTAGTTTTCAAGGTTTTAAAGTTCCTCATCTAGGCATGCTTTCTCGTCTAAGTCCAACCTTTCTGTTCTCCCCATTAGATTTTCAAACTTTCCTATCTCGGCATGCCTTTCCTCCCAACTTTGCTTTTCCTTTATGTTTATTGGAGCGTATGATTTAACCATGTTGGGTGAAAATTATGTAATCAGCTTTCGATAGATTACACAACTTGGACTTCAGCCACAGCTATGTGAGATGTGAATCTCTCCTCTCGGAAAGGGGAGGCGCCCTTCTTACTGCTAAGAGAAACAATAGTAAATCACACAAGTAATTACAAAATGTACATGAAATTCACGGAGTGGGGGGGTGTGTTACATTCATCCTTCTCTCTTTTTTCAGAGAAGATGTTTACAATGCTTCACGTGTTGGAAGTTCTGAATTCTTGATAACTTGAAACGAACAACTAGCAGTAATGCCAATATCTCTATCTCGTCAAGCGAGCGTAGAGATACCGTGATGTAGCAAACAAATAAATTAAAAGGGAAACTCACGAGGCACAAGAAATGCGTTCCGTAGCTTTATCAATGTTGGATCTGCGTAAACATACCGTTTGCTACGTTAGAAGCACAAAGTCTTCTTAGACGCAACAATTCTTCGAACAGCATGAACGATTACAAGCACAAAGTCTTGTAGATCATCCAACAAAAGTATCAATGAGCACGAACGATTACAAGCACAAAGTCTTGTAGATCCTTCGACAAAGTATCCAAGAGTATGAATAATTACAAGCACAAAGTCTTGTAGATTATTCAACAAGAACATGCAAGAGCTTGAATGATTATAAGCACAAAGTCTTATAGATCATTCAACCAATGATAAAAGAAATACAATGCAATCTAAATAACAAATGTAACACAAAGTTTACATCAACTACTTAGAGTCTTTCAAATTCCTTGAACTAATCACTACCAAATCAGATCAACTCACAAAAGTATCGAATCCAACGCAAAGTTTGGCTTGCAATCCTTTTCTTTATTGATCGAATCTCATTCACAAAGCA
>VDFB02281492.1:419107466-419118227 GCA_007258455.2 Sequoia sempervirens
GGCAACAACAAATGGGAAATATTAGTGCACCTTGTCACAATTGATGACTTGGCTTCTAGGGTATTCATAGGAAGGAAAATACACCAACTCAAGGTAGGTTAGCACAAAATCATTGGGCAACACTACTTCAATACCCTTCACCACACTAGTTAACTCCATGCACCATACCACAATGATAACACACTAACTATAGTTTATACTCAACGATACTACAACTTATCAACATAAAAAGCAAGGGAAAAAGTACAACGAACTATTTGGGTTTGTTTTAGACTTGAACCAACACAAGAAAATGGTTCTCAAAGTCTCATAACTTATACTTGAAGGAAACACATTTCACAAATTTGTCATTATTGCCCCAAAGCATGTTTTCAACAAAAACATTCACCTAATTCAAGAGAGGATTGCAAACTTGCTTCCAATTTTCTACATGACCTTTCAAAAACTTGTCACAACCTACATTAAACCCAAACTTGGAAGACAATGCAAGAATTTTAACACAAACAAGCATAAACTAGTTTTTTTTAGACTGTGAATGAAGCAAAATGCAACAAACTATCCTTGATTTATCCTTCCCATGTGAAAATGGAGATCCCAAACCATCCTTGCATGATAAAAATATCAATTTTTTTTTTTTACAAATTTTCATCCTTTTCACATGTTGGAAACTCGTTATTTTTCATTTTTCTTGTTGGTTGGAACCTTAGGTAGGGTTTTGGACTTTTTAGTAAAAATACAATAACTTTCAAAATACTTGATGAAATTTGATGCCACAAAAATAAAAATAAAGTAGATTCGCATAGAAACACGATGCAATTGTTTTTAGATCAATACATGAGTCATATAGGCTATACCAAGTGATGGAAAATTACTGCAATGTTGGAAATCAGGAAAAAGCTTGCTTTCATTCAATAAAACTTTAAAGATCAACTTGATCCATCCTCTCTTCAAATATTTTAAGTGTATACATCCATTACCAATAATTTTCAACTAATTGTAACATTTCTTTCTTTTTTTGTAATAGCTCTTTGCTTTTTTTTGCCACTTGCCAAAGTTGCATGAGAACTTTAAGCAACTTTTTGATAATTTTTAGCAACATTAACAAATTTTAAGCCAACAACCAAAAAAACTTTAAAAATGGATTAATATGATTCCAAATGGTCATAAATGACCTTATTAAACACTAAAACACATTATCAACCTAAAAACCCAAAAATTACAAAATTAAGCTTATGAGGCTCCTGATGCCCTTGCATTAGCTCATACTCCCTCTCTCTCTCACTCCAACTCCCTCTCTTAGGTATTTATCTTTCTCTCTCCCTCTCATCTCTCTCTCTCACCATCTCTCTCTGCGCATCTCTTGCGTCTCCTAATTCTCCTGTCTTTGTGTTCCCCGACTCTCTCTTCTGCGACTTCCTGTGGCCAGTCTCTTCTAACCCCTATCCTCTTTGCCCTCTAACTAGATAATCCTCTCTCCTCCTCGCGCATCTTCATTTTCTCCCTCCCACCCTCACCTGGAATCTCATCTAACCCTCTTCACACCCTCTTCCCCTCTCAATTCTTTCTTTGACAATTCTCTCAATTTCCAACCTCGCATTTATCTCTTCCCCTCCCCATCTCTCCCTGCTTCATTCCCTCTCTCCCAGACCCTCTCGCGAAACCCTCCCACTCCGCGGCTCCCTCAGCATCCCTCCTCTGTAATCCCTCCTAACCCCTCTCAGCTGCCTCCCCCACCCTAACTAGATAACTCTCTCTCTTCCTCTCAAGTCTCTCTCTCAGGTCTCACTCCCTCCCACCCCACATAAATAAATATCTCTCACTCCAATCCTCTCTCTCACACTCCCTCTCTCTCCCTCTTAGGTATTTCTCTCTCTATCACTCCAAATACCTCTCTTAGGTCTTTATATTTCTCCCCCCTCTCATCCCTCTCTCTCAGCTATCTCTCTCAAGTCTCTCTCAGGTATCTCCCACTCCTTCTCTCCTAACTCTCTTTCTCAGGTGTCTCCCACTCCCTCTCTCTTAGGTATCTCCCTTAAAATATCCCTACCAACCCCTCTCCCTCTCTTAGGTGTCTCCCCCCCACCCTAACTAGATAACTCTCTCTCCCCCTCTCAAGTCTCTCTCTCATGTATTTCTCCCTCCAACCTTGCCTAGACAAATCTCTCTCACTCCAACCCCCCTCTCTCTCTCTCCATCTTAGTTCTCACACTCCTTGTCTCTCTCCCTCTCAAGTCTCTTTCTCTCACTCTAACTCCCTCTCTCAGGTATTTATCTTTCTCTCTCCCTCTCATCTCTCTCTTAATTATCTCTCTCAAGTTTCTCCCTCTCTGTCTCTCTTAGGCATCTCCATAAAAAAATCCCTCCTAACCCCTCTCTCTCAATCCTCTCCCCCACCCTAACTAGACAACCCTTTCTCTCCCTCTCAAGTCTCACTCCCTCCCACCCCACAAACAAATCGCTCTCTCTCTCTCAGCTATCTTGGGTAGACTGTCTTGGGTTGAGGGTTTAATTAAGGTTTTAGGTTTGAGGGATTAGGGTTAAAGGTATCTAGGGTCGATATTTTCATTGATAGGGTAGATAGTAGAGGATTTAGGGTTGAAGGTTTAAGGTTTGAGGATTGAGGGATTAAGGTTTGAGGTTTGAAAGATTAGGATTTAAGGTTTGAGGTTTGAAGGATTAGGATTTAAGGTTTGAGGTTTGAGGGATTAGGGTCACAACACAGGATCGAGGGATCGAAATGAGGGCTCAACCTGATAGGGCAGGAGGGCTGGAGGGACGAGGTGATTAGGGCTTAATATTGAGGGCCCATGACCCACGACTGAGGATCAGGGCTGAAGGGTCATGGTCTAACGTCTGAGGCACTGAGGATCACAAGGCAATGCAGGGCACAATTTAATCCACAAGGCAGTGGCCAGAGGGCCGAGGCATCATAGCCTGAGGGCTGATAGCCTAATCTTGAGGTCCTGGAGGACTAGGGCCTTGGCTGCAGGCAGAGGGTCTAGGGCCGAGGACTGGAGGGCCTAAAGCCTAAGGACTGAGGAACTAAGGCTTCAAGGTCTGGAGGCTCCACGGATTAGCCCAAGGTATAGGATTGAGGGATTAGGGTTGAGGGTTTACTTGATAGGGTAGAGGGCTTAGGGATGAGGTATTATGGTTTAAGGGTCAACAATTGAGGGATTAGGGTTGAAAGGTTGAGGGTTTAATATTTAAGTATTGAGGGATTACAATATAAGGTATGTAGGGTAGAGGGTTTAATTCATAGGGTAGTGGGTAGAGGGTTGAGGTATTATAGTTTAAGGTTTGAGGTTTCAAGGATTAAGGTTTAAGGTATAGGGTAGAGGATTTATATAGGGTAGAGGGTTCAGGGTTTAAGGTTTGAAAATTGAGGAATTAAGGTTTGGGGTTTGATGGATTAAGGTTTGATCATTGAGGGATTAAGGTTTGAGGTTTAAGGGATTAAGGCTGGGCAATTAGGGCAGAGGGTTTAATTGATAGTGTATAGGGTTTAGGTATTAGGGTTTAAGGGTTGAGGGTTTAAGGGTCGATAGTTGAGGGACTAGGGTTTAAGGGTTGAGGGTTTAAGGTTCGAGGTACGAGGTATGATGGATTATGTTATAAGGTATCTAGGGTAGAGGGTTTAATTTATACAGTAGTGGGTAGAGGGTTGAGGGTTGAGGTATTACAATTTAATTGGGTTGATGGTATAAGGTTTGAGGGATTAAGGATTAAGGTATAGGGTAGAGGGTAGAGAGTTAAGGGTTGAGCGTTTAAGGTTTGAGGATTTAGGGATTAAGGTTGAACATCTAGGGTTTAGGGTTTAATTGATAGGGTATAGGGTTGAGGGCTGAGGCATTAGGGTTTAAGGGTTGAGGGTTTAGGGTTGATAGTTGAGAGATTAGGGTTGAAGAGTTGAGGATTTATGTTTGAGGTATGAGGAATTACAGTATAAGGTATAGGGTAGAGGTTTTAATTTAGGTTTGAGGGATTAACTTTAATTGAGGTTTGAGGGATTAGTGTTTAAGGTATAGGATTGAGGGATTAATGTATAGGGTAGAGAGTAGAGGGTTGAGTGTTGAGGTATTATGGTTTAAGGGTTGAGGGTTTAAGGTTTGAAGATTCAAGGATTAAGGTTGAGCAACTAGGGTTTATGTTTTAATTGATAGGGTAGAGGGTTGAGGGATGAGGTATTAGGATTTAAGGGTTGACAGTTGAGGGATTAGGGTTGAAGGGTTAAGGGTTTAAGGTTTGAGGTTTGAGGTATGAGGTATGAGGGATTATAGTATAAGGTATCTAGGGTAGAGGGTTTAATTCATACAGTAGTGGGTAGAGGGTTGAGGGTTGAGGGTTGACGTATTACAGTTTAATTGGGTTGACAGTTTAAGGTTTGAGGGATTAGGGTTTAAGGTATAGGGTATAGGGTGTAATTAATAGGGTAGAGGGTAGAGGATTAAGGGTTGAGGGTTTAAGGTTTGAGGATTCAGGGATTAAGGTTGAGAAACTAGGGTTTATGGTTTAATTGATAGGGTAGAGGATTGAGGGATGAGGTATTATGGTTTAAGGGTTGAGGGTTTAAGGGTCGATATCTGAGGGATTAGGGTTGAAGGGTTGGGAGTCTAAGGTTTTACATATGATGCATTAGGGATTGTAGTATAAGGTATCTAGGGTAGAGGTTTAATTCATAGGGTAGTGGGAAGAGGGTTGAGGTATTACGGTTTACTTGGGTTGATGGTTTAAGGTTTGAGGGTGAACCAATTTTTTTGTAGGGGCTTCAATCTTACACTTCTAGGGTTTTTCACCTAAAAGGAGAAAGGCATCCCACAAAAAATTGGAGGTTCACTAAAGACTAATGCTAGTATGATTGAATTATGTCTAAATTCAATGTCCTAAATGCAAAGAATTGATAAAATACAATGAATATTAATGAAAAACCTAAAGAATGCAAGATGTTTGAAAACACATTGATGTATGCAAAATGACCTAATAATGCAAGTAAAAAATAACAAAAATAAACAAAATTGGAGAGGTGCACCTGGAACTTACAATATGATGTAGAGAGGTTTTAGAATCATGTAGATTTTGTTATTGAAGCTAACTAGGACACTTACACAAAGCTGGGCAACTTAGTCCTATTTTGTGGAGATTCTATCAGAATAGGTTTCTACCAAATAGGTGCTCAGAAATGTAAAAATCACTTTTCAGGCCTGGCAGTGGGACTAATTCACCATAGATGGTGACTTAGTCCACCTCGAAATATTGGAAAATTTGGGGCAGGAATTTGTTGCTTTCAATCTGCACTTCCCTTCCTGCAAAAAATGGGTTGAAAGAGGTCTCCAAGCTTCAATTAGGGATTTTTTGACTTGAATGACTTCCATGGATTGTTGACCACTTTTTAACACCTTTCTCTTTGAGAAATTTGCATACAAGACTTGCAAAACACATGCAAAGAGGGGGAAAAGGTTTAAGGGTTAGAGAATAGGGGTTTGCCTTAGTCAAACCTTGATTTGGTAATCAAACCCTAGAAAATGAAATGAAATAAAGAGAGAATGATGAATGAACAACATGCAATGTCACAACTCACCAAACCCTTGATGTTGAAATTTGAAGATATGCAAGAAGATGCTCGATTGGATGCTTGGTAATACCTTGAATGTTTGAGAGTTTGGAATGAAAATAAGCTGTGTGAATGAATGCACTAAACTATTTTTTTTTGGGTGAAAATCAGAGGAAAAACCTTTATTTATACTTTATTTTTCAATATTTCTCGAAAATAGCACATCATAGGCTGACCTTAAGGTTAAGAGAATAAAATCTTGCTAGAAAATTAAAATTATTTTGATTTTTGTGCCTAGTGGTACTAAGTCGCCCCAAGTGTCGACTTGGTCCCACTAGGGAAATTTTACTAGGTATCGAGGATTAAAGTGTATTTAATGTTGTTTAATGGGAATATTCTAAAAAATACACTTAATTAGGGCTATAAAGTGTATTAAGGGGTCATTTAAACATAAGAAAAGGTTAAGTTATTGATGATAAGCTTAGAAAAGCATGAGAGTTTGTTACAACTCTTTACAACACTTTGAAATAAGACTTGTTAAGTGATAAAAAGAGGTTATTTAAGTGAATTATAATGAAGGATCCTAGAAAAGTGTGAAAGTGGGTTACATCACTTCAAAACACTTTTACAAGACATCCTATAATTCTTAATGATTCTCAAGGGTCCAAGACCTAATGTGAATGTGTTGACCACATTACAACATAAATCTAGGAAAAATCAAGCCAAAGTCCATGAGAGAGACTCAAGTGAGCATAAAAAAAATGTCCAACTATAAATTTTTTGGTGATACATTAAACCCCCACTTTAGTGAGAGGATTAACTTGCTTCAAACTCACACTATAGTAGCCTAGCATGCACATCAAGAGGAATCCAAATGCATTGATGCTTGGTAAGATGAGACAACAACAATCAAGAGGGATGATCAAGCCCCTAGGATCAAGGTCCCATGGTAAACCAAACATAAGCATAAAGGAACACGCGTGAAAGTGATGAAAAAGAATGAAAGAGAGAAAAGGAGAAAGAAAAGAGAGTCAGATCAAGCTTCGATTGTTTGTCCATCCTGTTGTGGATCAGATCTAGGCCAAGTTTGTCCAAAAAAATAAATGTATACTCACTCTTAGGCGAAGAAACTCATGGTTGTTCACTGGGTGAGAAGGCACAAAAGGTGAGAAACATACACTCATGGCTGGTATGCACACACACATGCAAGTGGCTATGGGGAAAAGTCATGTTTCAGAATGGGATTGTCGCTCAACCATACCAAAGTTATACCTCTTGATAAATTTAACAAGGTTACACAAAAGAAAAAATACATTTTGAGCTTCACAAGATAAGCAAAACTTCATATTCTTGGAGCTCATCAACAAACGTGATGGCACTACAGGCATGTAAGCCGTGTTATGCAAGGTGGCAATATAACAAATGAAAAATGCAACATGCAAAAGATGTTCTCGTGTTGAGTCTTCCTTGGTTCATGGTGGTCTTTAACTTGGGGAATATTGTGTCTAATGTCTCCAAGAGAGGACCAATCAAAGAATAAAGTTCACAACATAGGGGTGTAGTGTTTCCTCGCGATCGTCACTAAGAGGAATGTAATATTCTAAGATAAATCATGCTCATGAAGGACACTATACCTAAATGTCGCCCACACAGCCGACAAAACACATTGTGCGAAGTAACAAGGCTGCATTAAGAACCAAGAAAAAGTAAAATGAAAATGAATAATGCCAATGTATGCCCCCACTTTAAAGGAATTGCTACACACCATTCTATGAGAAATTACTTTAAAGTAGTGAATGAAAAATACAAAAAGAAACAAGACATGAGAGCCAAATTGGAAAGCCCTTATGCCAATTCATACGTTTCCAAGTAAGGCTATGTCATGTGAAGGAAAAAGAAAAAAAGAAAGAGGGGTTTCCAAAATGAAAAACACTCAAACACATAAGGGATCTATGGATTTGGGTCAACGTATGTCTTTTGCTTTGGCCGTTTTGTAAAGAGCTTGAACCGCCTTATCATTCCCTCTCTAATACATAGAACCGAAGAATGACACAAAGAGAGTGAAATAAAAAAGAAAAAGAAAGAATTTTTAGGTCAACATGGAAGAGATAGGGTGTCTTAACGCTTTGCATCATCCCCAAAAAAAATGTCACGCTAAATGAAAATGAAAAGGCAAAAGAAAAAGGAAAAGCTTTTGGGTCAACATGAAAGAGACATTTCAATCTCAACATATTTGCCTTGCGTCATCCCCAAAAAGAAAACACAAGAAAAAGAAAAGACAAGGAAAATGGATCTTTTGGGTCAACATGAATGAGACATTTCGGTCTCAATTCCTTGCATCATCCCCAAAAGGAAAACACAAGAAAAAGACAAAAGAAACTAGATAAAGAAAAATAAAAGCGATGTACGATCTATAGAAGAATGAAGGTACAAATAGAGGAATGTCACAAAGAGAAAGAGAACATCAAACATCATGTCATGGGGGAACACGTTATGCACATGCAAACATGCAAAAGAAAAAGAAAAAGAAAATGTAAAAGACTAGTAAGGCAAATGCAAGTCAACCGTCGAGCAAGTCACCTACCTCCCAATCTCAATCGATATAAGTGGAAGGTGAGTAATGTAGCTAAGGGACAATGACAAACACATTACTATGACAAGCCTAGCAACTTCTTTCCCCCATTAAGTGCAAGACAATAATGAGCCGAGATAGGTGATGGGAAGGGGTCATGTAATAGTGAGAAGGAAATGTTCTACAACTATTACATGATAAGGGTGTTCAGATGGTTTATAGATTTATTGGATAGCAGTTATCGCCATCAAAATGATACTTGCTCAGTATTTATTTCAATTGGTGACACTCATCGCTTCTATGTCCAAGAACACGATGATATGCACAATGTGGAAAATTAGCATCTTTAGGATAGATCACTAACCTATTCATAGATGGTAATAGTATGTGTCCTTTGTTTAAAAGGATTTGCAATTTCCTTTCACATTCAGGTGGTGGACGAAGAGTAAACTTGAGTTTTTGTAACTTGTAAGGCCTCTTGCATTTGCTAGATTCTCCAACCTCTCGAGAGGAGATTAGGGCAAGAGGTCCTGAGATGATTTTATTGTTCTCCTTGTTATCGATATGAGATAGTGATTGTTCTTTAGGAAGGAAATTCATATCGGGAGAGAAATCAAAGATTACTGTGCCATCATCATGAAGTCTCCAATATTCTATAGGAGGCTTGTTGTCATGAGGAGGATCTTGATATCCTAAACCATATTGTGTTTTCATCTTTTGGATTTTGTTCTAAAAGTTGATGAATGTCATGTTCAATTGTTGTGTCACATCCCTGTTTGATTAAAATGGTAAAACCTTTGCCATAAGTTTCTTCAAGGTTGATTGGGGTATTTTTAGCTTTGTTATCATAGAATGGTTGAGGGGTTGCTTGTTTAGAGGAACTAGGTCCACTTGATGAATAGAACTTAGGTCCTTTGTTTGTTTTAGGATGTAAGTAACCAAACATATCAGGAGGTGAAATTGTAGGAAGGTCTTGTTGTTTTATGGATGGATAAAAGGATGCATTAACTTCAAGGTTGTCAAGGCATTCGTTTAGGAAATTATTCATGCTGTCTTCATCTTCTCCAATGATGTCAACATCACAAGGAGGACATTCATGAGGATTTGAAGGAGCACGAGGAAGCTCAAGGTCATTAGGATCAGTTCCAAAGGCACAATATGACATGTCAACTAAAGATTTTAATGACATCCAAATCTTATTAAAACAGAAAGCCATGATGCAAATGAATGAAAGAAAACTAAATGGAATAAATAGCAAATTTGGAAACTGTAACAGTATGCAAGAACAAAAAATAGAAATACAAAAAATGCTCTGAAAATGCCAGAAATTACAGTGCAAAATGTGCAGGAGGACTAAGTCGCCCAGTGTGGCGAATTAGTCCCAGTAGTGATTTTTTTGAGATTTTTAAGAAATTTTAAATGTAATTTTATGTTTTTCAAATTTTCAGATGTAGCTACAGTGTGAAAATGTCGAATTTTATAATTTTCCAATGAAATATAATGCAAAAATGCAAGCTATAGGAGATTTTCACTAATTCAATTTTTAAAACCCTAGGATGCAAATAAAACAATGCAAAAACCTAATGCAATGTTGATGCAAGTTATTCATAGGATGGAAATGCACTTGAAATCAGAAGTAAAATGTTCTAAAGTCACGTTCACCAAAACGAACTGCAAATTTTTGTAGGGGATTCTCTCTTAAACTTCTAGGGTTTTCACCTAAAAGGAGAAAGGTATCCCAAAAAAACTTGGAGGTTCACTAAAGAAAAATGCTAGTACGATTGAAGTATATCTAAATTCAATGTGCTAAATGCAAATAACTTATAAAAGATAATGAATATTAATGAAAAACGTAAGGAGTACAAGATGTTTGAAAACATAGTGATGTATGCAAAATGACCTAAGAATGCAAGTAAACAATAATAGAAATAAAAAAAATTGGAGAGGTGCACCTGGAAACTGAAATATGATGTAGAGAGGCTCTAGAATGCTATATTTTTTTTTGTTGAAGCTAACTGGGACACTTATTCCAAGTTGGGGGACTTAGTCCTGTTTTGGGGAGATTCTATCGAAACAGGTTTTTTCCAAATGGGTACTCAAAAATGTAAAAATCACTTTTCAAGCCTGGCAGTGGGACTAATTCTCCACAGATGGAAACTTAGTCCACCTAGGAATCTCAAGAAATTTGGGGTAGGAATCTGTAGATTTATGTTTGCACTTCCCTTCCTGACAGGTGTCTGGTTCAGATTCTGTAGAAAATGGTCTGAAAGAGGTCTCCAAGCTTCAATTAGGGCTTTGTTGACTTGAATGACTTTGATGGATTGTTGACCACTTTTTAACACCTTGATCTTTGAAAAATATATATACAAGACCTGCAAAACACACATGCAAAGAGGGGAAAAAGGGATAAGGGTTAGAGAATAGGGGTTTTCCTTGGTCAAACCCCAATTTGGTAATCAAACCCTAGAAAATGAAATGAAATAAAGAGAGAATGATGAATGAACAACATGCAAAGTCACAACTCACCAAACCCTTGATGTTCAAATCTTAAGATATGCAACAATATGTTCCAATGGATGCTTGATAATACCTTGAATGTTTGAGAATTATGAATGAAAATAAGCTAATGTGTGAATGA